>CAUYPK010098006.1:0-34121 GCA_963574355.1 Loris lydekkerianus | reverse complement strand
CCTTCCCAGTAGCTGGGATTACATGACGCCCACCACAACGTCTGGCTGTTTTTGATGTTGTTACTAGAGACGGGGTCTTACTCTGGCTCATTGCTGTTGATACTGGTCTCGAACCTCTGAGCTCAGGCAATCCACCCGCCTTGGCCTCCCACAGCGCTGGGACTACAGGCGTGAGCCACCACACCTGGCTGCTTGTAGTTAATTAACACTACTGACATGTAAAAGTTTAAGAGGGTAGATCTCATGTTCTCTGCTCATACCACAATTTTTTAAATTAATTAACTAATTAATTTTTGTTGTTGTTGTCATTATTGATTTTAGCCGGCCCGAGCTGGGTTCGAACTCACCAGCCTGGGTGTATGTGGCCAGCACCCTACCCACTGAACTACAGGCACCACCTACAATTTTTTTTTTTTTTAATGTCTTTTAACTTAGGTTTTCCTGATGTTTCTTCATGATTAGATTGAAGATATGCATTTTGGGCAAGAATATCTTAGAAATGATGTGTCCCTGTCAATATATAACCATCAGGATAAAGCCCATGACCCCAAACCCAAAGGAAATATCAGAGATCAACCAGAGAGAAGTAGGTTTCTCCTTACCTAGAAACTTTCAATGGCTGCCCTATCACTACTAGGAAAAAACCAAACTCCTTAGTAAGGACTGAAGGGTTTTGGGCCCTACCTTGCTGCCTTGTCTCCAGCCACAAGGTATGACTCACAGCTCCCCCAAAACATGCAAGCTTCTTCTTTCACATCCTGTGTCTTTTCCTTCCACACCCACTCACGTGGTGAACTCATCCTCCTCATTGAAGCATCACCTTCTCCAGAAAGGTTTCTGTGATTTCATCAGACTGAAATTCCCTTCAGGCTGTCCTCTGAAAAACTTTTGTACAGACCCTCTTTGTAGGCAGCACTTACCTTGCTGCAATGACCTATGTACCTACTTCCCTGTCTTCAATTATATAACACATTGTTTTCGAGTACCTACTATGTGCCAAACACTATGACAGGTGCTTGGAATACAGGAAGTCACGCCTGATCACTTCCTTGTGGAGCTTGTGGTCTAGCAGAGCAGGAGACATTTAAGCAGTTACGAAAGTGTCACCACAGGGCCTACTGTGTATAAGTTCTGGCACCCAGAAGGAGCTCAGTAAATGTTTGCCCAATTCATGAATGCGATCATAAAGGAGACAACAGTGAAGGTGTGGGCACACTAGGCTGGGGAGGGTAAGATGGGTTACCTGGAGGCCAATGGACAACCTGTTGACCCCTGCTGCCCCGAATGCCGCCAGCCTGGAGCCTGGGGCTGAAGAAGGATTAGCCTCCAATGTGACTTCAGAGTCTGCAGGCAGGTAGGATGACTGTGCCACCGCCTCCAGGACAGCAGCCACAGTGTGAGGACTGGCCAGACTGGGGGTTCCTCCACCAAAGAACACAGACTCCACCCTGTTGGATGAGGATGGAGATAAGATCTGAGGTGCCTGTACGTGCTCTGTCTACCCTCCCAAATTAATTCCCAAGACCCTGCCTACAGCCCTCAGTACAGACCGTCGCACCCCGCTGAGCCGCAGCAGCGTCTGAGCCTCCGTCACCAGACACTTCCGCATGGCGGCCTCCTCTACACCACGGGGGATGTACTTGTTGAAGTTGCAGTAACTACAGCGCTTCTCGCAGTAGGGCCACTATGGGGAGGGGGTGTATGCAGAGGGTGAGGGGTGTATGCAGAGAGTGAGGGGTGTATGCGGAGGGTGAGGGGTAATTCTGGGCTGTCCCGGCCACTTCAAGGGCTCAGGCACACACTTCCTCCTCCCCATTCTGAGATCCATCAACAGTGGATACAGCATCACACAATTCCCCAAGGCAGGTCACACTGGGTTTATTATGCCCATTTCAATACCACACTTGACTAAGATCACCGAGTTGGTAAGTACCAGACACCGGGTTTCTGGACCAAGTCGTTTCCCTGCCAGGACACCGGCTCTCATTCTAGACCACGTCTGTGGATTGGCAAGGATGGCAGGTGGAGTCACTGAGGGACAAGCCGCCACTTTATACCGCCCCACTCACGTGCACGTAAAGCGCCGCGCGCCGGCTCTCGGGCTCAGGACGCAGGGATCCTCCCGCGCCCGCCACACGGCGGCGCCGTTGTGCCGCTTTGGCCGCCGCCGCCCAGCCGCGGGCCCGGGTTCCGGGGAGAGCCATGGCGCCCGACGCGGTGCGAGGCAAGGATCCGAGCCGGACACGCGTCCAGGACCGCGGTGTGTGCAGCGACCAGCCCAGAGGGCCGCACGGCGGAAAAGGGGCTGCGTGACCGCGCGCCGCGTCCGGCGTCACGCAGAGAAGACCCTGGGCCGCGGGTCTGTAGCGCCACCTGCCGGGCACCGATGAACCCACCGCCGCTTCCTGTCGGTTCCCAAGGACGTGGGTCGGGCAGGCTGTTGGCTGGCCTTTTGGCACCCTGTGCCGGAGCGAGTTCCCTGACTCATCCAGGAGCTCTTAGTTTGTTCAGTCAGTTCCTTCACATTTTATGTGCCTGGCTCAGAGCTGGGCGCTGAGGACATTTAGGTACGTAAGACCAGGTTTCTGGGGCGGCGCCTGTGGCTCAGTGAGTAGGGCGCCAGCCCCATATCCCGACGGTGGCAGATTCGGCCCAGGCCAAACTGCAACCGGGCATTGTGGCGGGCACCTGTAGTCCCAGCTACTTGGTGGCTGAGGCAAGAGAATCGCCTAAGCCCAGGCGTTGGAGGTTGCCGTGAGCTGTGACACGACAGCACTCTACCCAGGGCAATAAAGTGAGACTCAGTCTCTAAAAAAAAAAGAAAGAAAGAAACTAGGCCATTGTACTGATACGCACATGTTGTACATGTCTGATCTATGAAAATCAGGTTAATTTGAGGAGTTTAAGGAGGTGGTTAATGTAGGGAGGTGGTCAATTATGGAAGTTCTGCTGTAAAGGAAAAGTAAAAATTGGGTTGGAGAACTGGGGGATGGAGGGTGAGAGGTGATAGTTAAAGGGTATGGTTTTTGTCTTTTTTGAGGTAATGATAATGTTTAAAATTAGGGTGATGGTTGCATCTATCTGTGAATATGCTAAAAACCACTGAACTGTACACTTTAAATTGGTTAGGATGGTATTTGAATTATACCCCAAACTGTTAAGAAAAAAAGAATACTTCTTACTGGACTAATCTGGCAAGAATGTGAGAAAGAATTAAGTTGAGTATAACCTAAAAGTTAAAAATTGGGTTGTTATCACAAAGGGATACCAAGGTAAGTGTTAAATTAAGTAGGGAGTGCACATCAAATTGCTCGGCATTGTTGTTGATAAGGAACAGGAGGGCCGAAAGTACTAGTTTCTCTTCCTTCTCTTCCATTCTCCATCCCACAGTAGCTGCCAAGACAGCACACCAGCAAGAGACCAGTCAAAGAAAACAGAGAAGCTCTTTATGCCAAATCACAAAGACAGACCAGGGGAAGGGGGATGGGCGGGAGAAGGGTCTGGGAGGACCCCTCCTCCCTCTTTATTCACAGATTTAAATGTTGTTCCATCTGCTCCCGAAGTTTGAATTTCTGGACCTAGAAGAAAGACAAAAGCATGAGAGTCAGGCTTGGCCTTTGCTAGAGTGACCAAATGTCCTGGTTTGCCTGGGACTGAAGCTGTTGGTGCTAAAACAAGTCTAGGAAGACCCAGAAGGGGTGACTCGGTCTCCCCACCGCCAGCCTCTTGACAGATTCTCTTGCCCATTGCCAAAGGAGGCATAGGTGAGGCCATCTGGGCTTTCTGTGCCTGGGTCCCCAGATCCCAGACTTGCCCTGTCCCTCCCAATCCCCACCTTACACACCTTTCCTGAGACAGTGAGGGGGTAGTTTGTGACAAACACAATGTATCGGGGAATCTTGAAGTGGGAGATCTGCAGAGCAAAGGGAGGTAAGGTGTGAGGCTGGGTAAGGTCACGGGGCTAGAGGTGGGGGACCACCAAGGGCTCGCCTGGCTGGGGAGTCAGGGTCAGCAAGGGTAGAGCAACCCCCACCCTGGGGTCAGCTGGGTAGAGGAGGTGGGTGAAGAACTGAGCAGCAATCAGGTTGGGGTGGGTTGAGGCTCCCACCTTCCCTTTGCAGAAAGCTTTGATCTCCTCTGCTGTGGTCTTCTCTCCATTCTTCAGCCGAATACAGGCACAAATTTCCTCCCCCATCCTGCTGTCCTTCACTCCCACCACCTTCCGGGGCAGGGACAAATATTGGACATTGCCATCTTCATGGGTGTGTCCTGCTCCCAGGGTGCCCCCCAGGCTCTGCTAAGCTGGGTGCCTCACCTGCACTTCCTGCACCTGCGGGTGTGTGTGAAAGAAGTCCTCGAGCTCTGCGGGGTAGATGTTCTCACCACCCCGGATGATCATATCCTTGGAGCGACCGACGATCTTGCAGAAGCCTTGCTCGTCCATCATGGCGATGTCTCTGTAAGGAAATCCCAAGCACAATGGCCTCTCTGCCCCATCTGCTCACTCCCTCCTTTGCTCACTCATCAAACATTTATCAAGCACCTACTATGTGTCTTCCACTGCTCTAGATTCTGGGAGACACGGTAGGAAAAAGACACAGTCCCTGGAACTGAACGGGAAGGCAGACAGAAAGAAACCAACACCTATAACATTCTCTCTCTCAACGTATCTGTACATATGCTTTTCATGGCTAGCTTCATTTATATCATTTGGGGGTTTTGTTTGTTTGTTTTGAGACAGAGTCTCACTTTGTCACCCTTGGTAGAGTGCCATGGCCTCATAGCTCACAGCAACCTCAAACTCCTAGGCTCAAGAGATCCTCTTGTGTCAGTTTTTTCACATTTGTAGAGATGGGGTCTCACTCTTGCTCAGGCTGGCCTGGAACTCAGGAGCTCAAGCGATCCACCCACCTCTGCCTCCCAGAGTGCTAGGATTACAGGCGTGAGCCACCGCGCCCAGCCTCACTTTTTATCATTTGGGTCTCAGCTCAAATGTTTCCAGAGGCCTTCTCTGAGCACCCAACCTAAGGGAAACTCCACACCACAGCTGCCTTGTCTCTTATAATCCGATTTGATTTTCTCTGTGGTGCTTATCGATGTCAGGAATCATCTGTCTTCTTCCATCAGACCAGAAGGAAGTAAAAGCTTTCCGCCAGCCCACCAGCAGTGAGAACAGTGCCGGCACAGGGGAGGTGCGTAGTGAGAATATGCCGAGTTAGCAAAGGAGTGCTGGACTCTGGGCTCAGATTCTGTGAACTCTGGTGTAGTGCACCACCCTCATCACTTTTCTCCATGTAATGTATGATTAGCCTCACTGTACATACAAATTTTTGAAATTAAGTCTCCAGGATGTGAGGGGGACACCCATGTCCTCCCTGTGCTAGTTTATGTTCCCAGCTCAACCTCAGGCCCCCCGGACCAGCCAGAGCCTCCGTCCCGCCCTGCCTTCTCACCCTGTCCGGTACCACTTGTCCTGACCAACTACTTCCTCCGTCTTCTGACGTTCGCCCCAGTAGCCCAGCATGACGCAGTACCCTCGGATGCACAACTCCCCAGGAGCATTCAGCTCTGCTAGTGTCCCCGCAGCCATGTTCAGGATCTGGGCCTGAGACAAGACAGCTTCAGGTTGGGGCCTTCTACCCTTTTGCTTCAGGATAGGTGGGCCCTGGGAATGGGGGAGGAGCTTTGTCTTCCCTCCCCCAAAAGTGAGGCCTCTTGGCTCTTCCTATTCCAGTCCAGGGATGAGAGACAGAAGCTAGTATAGACCCATCACTGGTCAGAAAACAGCCCAGGCCAGGGGTGCTGAGGAAATGGAGTGGGCAGGGGGCTGCCACAGAGTAAGCTGCCTGTGGAGGGCAAAGCCAGCTGAAGAAGTATAAACTAGGCAGTAAAGAAGAGTCTCCTCTTCCTATTAGGCAGCAAATAAAGAAGCCAAAGAAGGTGGCAAGACAGCATCATGTGAACAGGAGAGGCAGAGCCTGGAAGCCTAGTAGAGAAATGAGCCGTAGCCTCTCTGTGCCTCAGTGCCTACAGCTGTGAAATGGGTAGAATTAATCAGCATCCCAGCAAGAGTGGCAATGAGGCTGTTGGACAACTGGTGGGGGGGGGCCTCCAGTCTCTCCTCACTCACTCCATGTAGCACGGCTCTAGGGTAGGGCAGGGGGATCTGTACCAGGATAGAGGGCAGCCCCAGGGAAGCAGCTGCTTGGGCATGTTGGCCCATGATTCCCACAGGGGCAAGGAGACAAGGAGGCCGGGGAAACCAGGTGCTGGCCGGCATAAAGCACCAGCGTTGGAAAAGGAAAGGGGTGATGGCTGGGAATGTGAGATTGAGATGTGCTCTGAGGGAGCCTTTGAGGGACAAGGGACCCCCTCTAAAGGGACAAGGCTGCTTGGGAAATTAAGTGTTTACGCCTAGTGAAAAGAGGAACTCTGCCCAAGTGAGAGGCAAAAGGGGGGAGGGGTTTGAGGGAAGAAGGGTTGTGTAGGAAAAATCTCTGTGCTCTGGCTCCTCTTTGAGGCAACCGCGACTGCCCGAAACAGACAGTGGGCTTGGCAAAAACACACCTCAGACAGGAAGGGAGGCTGCGGAGTTCAGCTGGCAGCTGCTCACGGCCTCTGTTCCAGCTCTTTCCCTTTCATGCTTTAGCCCACAGAGAAAGCCCCAGCCAGGCCCAGCAAGACCCCTCTGCTGGGAGGCACTCAGTATTCCAAGTGAGCTGTTTGTGTCTCTAACTGAAAGCAACAGATGTCCCTGGGAGGTGTGACAGGAGGCGGGACCTGGGGGTTTGGGTCAGAGGCTCACCTCTGTGTGAGGCATAACTCTGCCCACACTTTCTGCTTTCTGTTCCACAGTGTCCTCAGGGAAATTCATGAAGGTCACAGGACTGTTCTCCGTGGTTCCATAAGCAACCTAGAAGGTCCAGTAAGGGTGTTGGGTGGGAGCTCAGGGACAGCAGAGGGATGGGGTGGAATAGGGGGAACAGGAAGGAACTCATAAAAGAAGGGGAAAGTGGGGGGGCAACTGAATGGTGGGGCAGAGACATCCCTGGCAGGGTCAGGGTCACGAAGCAGAGGCACGGGATAGGTGAACAGACTAGATCTATGCAGGGACCCCAGATCTGAAATAAATTTGAGGGCAGAAAAGGAAAGGCGTTCTCTTCTCTCAATCCTGCTTCCCTGGGGCAGCCACACATCTGGGCCTGTGGCTCCCACCATTACCAATACTCCAGACTTCTGTCCACATCCCCAGGCTGCCTCCGCCCCACCCTCCTGATTTCAGGCCACATCTCCCATCCCTCCCTTTCAAGCTGAAGTCCCCATAAACTTGATGAGAAAGCCAGCCTGCCTTGGCCCAGCTGGGAGTGGCACAGAATAACTTTCCCCACCAAACCTGGGACAAATGCCTGGCCTTGTCCTTGGGGTAGGTGCCCCTAAGCTCTGGAGAGTTTCCTGTAAATTTATTTCCATCAAAATAAAAATACAGCCAAAACAGGGGTTTATAAAGCCAGTGGCATCTCCCTCCCCCCCGAACTTCCAGTGATTGGAACATCCTGAGCAACAGAAAAACCAGAGCCAGCCTTGGTGGAGCCTAAATACCATCAAGGGATGTTCTAGGCCAAAGTATGACCACCATTCTAGAGGCAAGGGGAGAGAAGTGTTTGGGAGAAGGGCAAGGCCTGGAGAACAGGCCCCCATACCTGGGTATTGGTAAGGGGAGAGGGGACGGCTCCCCTGTGTTCTAGGTCGTCTCCAGTCAGCAGAGACACAACCTTTATTCATCCCTTTCTCCTCACCAAACTTCCCCTTACACAGCAGGGAGAAAGCTGGCTTGGCTCTGGCACAGCTGAGGTTTGGTTCAACCTGAGGTCTGCTCCCCCTCCCATTTGCTTTCTCCCACACAGGGACAATACCCTGTGCCAAACAGCCTGGAGCTCACCCTGGGGCCTGAGCCCTGACCCTGCCTACTCACCCTCTCCTTTCCACAGGAATTCGCACATGGTGGCTGGCAAATGGGCACATAGAAATCTGGCCTCTGGGGCAGGGCTGACCGCAGAACTTAGCATCTGGCAGCCTGCACTGTCAAGGGCTTGTCCCCCGACCTGGCCCCTTAGGCCTTGTCCCCCTCCCCCCTTCACCCGTCCTCACAGTCCTGGGGTGACTGCCCAAGTGTGGACTCTGCCAAGTACACCTTGGCGCCACCCCGCCGCCACCCTAAGACCCCTGAGGGGTGGGTCCTGACCACTGGGGTTAGGGATAAGGGGATGGGGATAACTGGCATTCCCCACTTCCCACGTTTCTGCTTAGCCTTCACCCGTGGAAAAGGGGAACAGGGCATACAGGTCAGAAACGCAAGCCATCGCCTGGGGAGAGCAGCGGCGAGGGGTGGAGCCGGAGGGTGCGAAGGAGCTCCCAAGGGTGGGGAAGGAGGCTTGGCTTGGGAGTGTCTAGCCAGAAGGGGGAGCCCGACGCCAAAGTGGCTCTCACGCTCCGCCGGCGCCGCACAAGAGCCCCATTAAAGCGCCGCCAGCTGGCGGACCGCGGCGAGACGCGCGTCCGGCGGTCCAGTCCCGCTTCCTCCCGCCTAGAGGCCAGGGCACCTGGCCGAGGTGGGGAGGAGAGGTGAATGGAGGCTCAAACTTGAGCAAACAAATAAGTTCAGGGAACGCCTCCCTGTCTCGTGTGTATGCGCAGGGCTCTAGACACACTCATTACCACCTCCTGTTCCCCAAGAAAAGCCTGGGGAAGAGAGGTGGGGAGATGAGCAGCATCTGAGAGCCTGGAGGAACAGGGAGCCGGGGCTCAGGGTCCGCAGTGTCAGGCCTCTGTGCGCGGTCGCCAACTACGGGAAAGGCTCCCGCCCCCTTCACCGTCGAGGGCGGGAGCGCACCTCTGGACGCGAGGGAGTTAAGCCCGGTGGCCTCGATGCTCCACGTAGGAGCTGGCTCAGTCTGCCAGCTGTGGTCAGGGCCACCGTATAAATAGGGCAGGAGACCCGAGAGCCCAGGACTTGCCGCTGCCTGCGCCCCGCCGCCGTCGCTGCCCCCAGCCCCGGCCCTGGGCATCCCGGCCATGGCCCGCCCTATGCTCTTGCTCAGCCTCAGCCTCTTGGCCGGTCTGCTGCCAGTGCTGGCCGCCTGCCCCCAGAACTGCCACTGCCACGGCGAACTGCAGCATGTGATCTGCGACAAGGTGGGGCTGCAGAAAATCCCCAAGGTGTCAGAGAAGACCAAGCTGCTGAATCTACAGCGGAACAACTTCCCGGTGCTGGCTGCCAACTCTTTTCGGGCCATGCCGAACCTCGTGTCGCTGCACCTGCAGCACTGCCAGATCCGCGAGGTGGCTGCCGGCGCCTTCCGTGGCCTCAAGCAGCTCATCTACCTGTACCTGTCCTACAATGATATCCGCGTGCTGCGTGCTGGTGCCTTCGACGACCTGACGGAGCTCACCTACCTGTACCTGGACCACAATAAGGTGACTGAGCTGCCCCGGGGGCTGCTCTCCCCGCTGGTCAACCTCTTCATCTTACAGCTCAACAACAACAAGATCCGAGAGCTACGCCCAGGCGCCTTCCAGGGCGCCAAGGACCTGCGCTGGCTCTACCTGTCCGAAAACTCACTCAGTTCCCTGCAGCCCGGGGCCCTGGATGATGTGGAGAACCTCGCCAAGTTCCACGTGGACAGGAACCAACTGTCCAGCTACCCCTCTGCTGCTCTAAGCAAGCTGCGGGTGGTGGAGGAGCTGAAGCTGTCCCACAACCCCCTGAAAAGCATCCCTGACAATGCCTTCCAGTCCTTTGGCAGATACCTGGAGACCCTCTGGCTGGACAATACCAACCTGGAGAAGGTGAGCTCCTGGGTGCAGAGATCTGTCCTGGCTCCTTCTTCCCTTCCTGGAGGCCCCTGGAGCCATGGCCACAGCTGGCACCACCCCCAACCCCCAGATTCCCTGACCCCCTGGCTATCTCCACCTAGAAGCTGTGCCACCTCTGTTGCTCACCTTCTTACATCCCCACCCTAATCCCTGCCAGTCTCAGCCACTGTGCTCCTAGTCTCCAATTTATAAAAGGAATGGGACTGTCTTGGCCCCATAAATAGCTCCCTAGGAGGCATCTCCAGGACTTCCAAACCTCCCACTGTGAGCAGTAGCCACCTCTTCCTGTTGGGCCTTCGCCCCTCCTCTGCTGTTTTTCCTGTCTCCAGTAAACCTACCACCCCATAAAGAAAGGTTTGTTTATTGAGGAGCCTTCTAGAGGCACTGAGCAAATCAGGCCCACAAAGAGACCCTGTTCCTGGTGGGAGCTGTGCATGTATGCTAAGGTGGAGTGGGGGGCTGGAGAGTGAGGGGGGAGCAAATCTCTGAGGAAGATCTGCTCCATGCCCTACAGGGCTCTGGTGGATTGCCCCACCTGGTCCACACTCACACAAACCAATACATTCAATTGCATAGGGAGGTCAAGGCCTGGGGACCAAGGGCTCCCCCAGGCTGCAGGTATGGTACTCATGGACTCCCTGAGAAGGCAAAAGCAAGAGCACCATTGTCACATGGCCCCAGGGGTCTCCCCACAAGGAAGACTGGCTGTGCCTCACTGTCCCCCAGACTGCTGACTGCCCATTGCCCACCCCAGTCACCTGGCCCCTCTCCTGTGTGCATCCTCACTCAGTTCTTACTCCCCTGGGTGCTTGGTGTCTGGCCAGGTAGGGCTACATGGAGTGGAGTGAATCCCTTTTGGGGAACTGGAAAGTCACTTTTCAGCCAAGACATTTGGGTGGAGACCAGGGCACAGGCATGGAGATGTGGGCAGAATCCTACCTGGACGGAAGCCAACCTTGGTCTGATAGAGACTGTGGGGCCAGCTCTTCAGCCCTGGCCCTGCCCCAGCTGAAGTCAGAGTCCCCTGTGCCAGAGTGGTCTTTCAGTGGGCAGCAGAACAACAAGTCAGAGGTTGACTTGGGGCAAGGGAGACCAGACAGGAACTGTGGTGCGCGGGCCAAGATGTGGGCACCAATAGAACGTTTCCTCTGGAGCCATCCCCTGACCAAATGCTCCACCAAGATGGCTCTACAAACAGAGTCTGACAGCCAGGAAAGGAGCAGTGAGGACAGAGCTAGGGGAAGTCCCGGGACCCTGGGGCTGTGGGGAGCCTGGCCCGCTGCCCACTCCACCAAACATGGACTGGGTTCACTGTGTACCAGTTGACTGCTGGGGTCAAACCCTGGCTGCCTCAGCAGTCCCAGTGTTTGTGCAGGGAGTGTGGTGCCAGTGGATGAGGGCTTGGGTGTGGTCTTGTGGCTACTGTTTACATGCTAGCATGACCCTGGGCAAAGGGTGGAACTTTTTCTATTTTCCCATCTGCATATTGGAAATAAACCCCCGGCTTGGCGCCTGTAGCACAGTGGTTACCGTGCCGGCCACATGCACTGACTGTGGTGGGTTCGAACCCAGCCTGGGCCAGGTAAACAACTGCAACAAAAAAAATAGCTGGGCATTGTGGTGGGTGCCTGTTGTCTCAGTTACTTGAGAGGCTGAGGCAAAAGAATGGCTTAAGCCCAAGAATTTGAGGTTGTTGTGAGCTGTGACGCCATAGCACTCTACTGAGGGCAACATAGTAAGACTGTCTGAAAAAAAAAAAGGAAATAAACCCCCTATGCCAACATTGGTTGTATGAATTGGACCTTCTGAGTTCACTTGGGCACGCTGCTTTGAAAACTGGAAAACTCTTCAAGGTGCCATTACTCATGTCCACGGAAGGACCCTACACCTCTGAGGTGACTTAGTTGGGAGGGGCTGGACACTAGAACTGGGGTGCTCACTCATGCCGTCTTGCTGCCCAGTTCTCTGATGCTGCCTTCCTGGGTGTGACCACACTGAAACATGTCCACCTGGAGAACAACCGCCTGACCCAGTTGCCCTCCAACTTCCCCTTTGACAACCTGGAGACCCTCACCCTCACCAGTAACCCCTGGAAGTGTACCTGCCAGCTCCGGGGCCTTCGGCGGTAAGAACACCCCTGTGTCACCCCCTCAGAGCCTGCCCTCGTGTGACAGAGTGGCCCTGCATTAAGACATCTTGGGCATATATCCTAAATATAATGTATGCCCAAATAGGCATGGGACCCTGGGAGCCTCAGTTTCCCTGGTTGTAAAATGAAGATTATGGCTCCAGACTACCCTGGGGCCAAGTTAATCTCCACTCCATAGCTTACTGTCCCTTGCCCCCGCATGCTCACATCTCTCCCCAACCCCAGCAACTCTCTGTCTCTTCAGGTGGCTGGACGCCAAGGCCTCCCGCCCAGATGCCACTTGTGCCTCGCCTACCAAGTTTAAGGGCCAGCACATCCGTGACACAGATGCATTCCGCAGCTGCAAGTTCCCCACCAAGAGGTCCAAGAAAGCTGGCCGCCATTAAACAGGTGGGGGCCAGGTGAACAGGTTCCCCATTTCCTCTCTGGAGATTCCAGAGAGGGAGCTGGTCTCTTCCAGGATGTCCACTCCGCCTGCAGAGGCAGGCAGACCTTCCACTTTTGCAGGGAGTGGAGGGGAGGGCTGGTGCCCCCTCAAAGGGAGGAAGAAATACTCCCACCATCTCTCCAACCATCCTCTGGGTTGTTGGGATCCTGACATTGATCCTTGCCTCACTGCAGGTCCTGACCCAGCCAGTCCTGGTGACTGGCCTCTGCCTTCCGCCGGAGAGACTACTGACCTCCCCACCTCCACCTCTGCCCTCTCCCCACAGCCTCTGCTGATACGCAGAGCTGCCTGCACCTAGATGTGTCCTGGCAGGGGACGCGGGCACTCCCAGACCGACCAGCTCCACCTGACAGTGTCCTGGGGAGGACACAGAGGCCCTTTCCCACCATCATGCCCCCTCGGCTCCTCTCAGAGAAGCTGTTGCTGAGACCCCCAAGTCCATTGGAACCAGAATGAAGTGGTAATTGGGATGACCACCCTTCCAGAATCATCCTTCCACTGCCCCTCTTTCCCTGCCATGCAAAAAACAAAAAAAACCCCAAAAAACCCCCCACCATATCCTTGCCCCACCTCTTGCTTCCAGAAAGGGTCTTAAGTCCATACCCCAACCCTGCCAGCCCTGCCTGCCAGGACATTCTAGCAGAACACCGGTGCTTTGCTGCCCATCCCCCCAATGCTGCGTTTCTTCCCCCAATTTCTATAAATATAAATTTATGTACGTATGTATAATATTCACTCCACTGCCACCTATCTCCCTGGCTTGCCAGGGGCTGATGAGGTCAGACTGTCTTTTCTCACATCTGCTCTTGGAAGGAGGGCTGGCTGAAAGTGTCCCTTGGATATCTGGCCTGGGCTGGTCCCCACGCCTGTCAGTTTGTCCTCACTCCAGACCTGGGCTGCCCTCTGCCCGCAGCCCCAGCCCAGCCATCACTCACCACCAGCTCTTTCATATTCATCTTGTTGATGATAGCTCGGACCAGCTCTGGGGGTGCCGGGGACCCAGCAATCACACCTGCATCAGAGAGAGGGCTGATACAGCTCTCCCCTCCTCAGTGGAGCCCCTCCACCTATAGTGCATGCCAGGGAAGAACATTCTCTCTCCCCTGACCCTGAGACTTGGGCTGGTGTCCAAGGATACTAGGGATTTGCCTCCCTCCCACCCACATTTCTACAGTGCCCTGTCCATCTTATAAATAAAAGACTGGGTACATTTCCAGCTCACCCAGCCCATTTCTCGGGGTGGAAGCACCCTCCTCCCCATGCCTGGCTGTCCTTGGCCCCACCCCACCTCCACACATGGATGAGATGTCATAACTGGAGAAGTCTGGCTGGTTCAGAATGTCCACGTACATGGTAGGGGTGCCGTACAGGATGGAGCCTCTGTATGGGGGGGGGTCTCACAATTAGGCTTGGAAGTAAAAGGGAACTCCCTCTTTTCACCCACCCCCCAAGGCTGAAGCTGTGGGGAACAGGCCGGAGAAGCTTTTGAGGCAGAAACTGGTCCTTTCCTGGGGGTCTTCCCACTACCCCCATGCCCAGGTCTGCTGGCTGGAGGAGCAGATGCCTTGGCAAGGCACCAGGGCACAGGAGTAAAGAATAGGAGAGTGTGATGGGGGGTACTGATGCCTACCTCTCTTTGCTGATGGCCTCTAGTGCCTTCTTGCCATCAAAGACTGGAGAGGACAAGATGAGGGTAACACCATGCATCACACCCACCATTGTGCCCCCCACAGAACCTAGGCAGTGGTACAGGGGGCTGGGTAGGATCACCCGCAACTCCTCTGGCTTCTGGAGATGGAGACAGGAGGCTGGGCTTATTGTGGAGCCAGAAGCCCCAGAAGCCAGTTCCTCTAGCTGGCAGGGGGTGTCCAGCAAGCCCTCTACCCCTGCCCAAGCACTGCCCCTACCCACAGCCTTGCCCTGGACCAGGCACCGCCTCACCTTCAGATGCAGTTTCAGGCGCTCCCCTATCATGTTGGCATTGTTGACAATGTTGTAGTGGGAGAGAGTGGCCCCCTTGGGGCTGCCTGTCGTCCCCTGACAAGATAAGCAAGTAACAGCTTGCTCTCCCTCTTCTCCATCTCCTTCCCACCTGGGGCTACTGCCTGTAAGAGCCCTGGACTTGGAGTCAGGAGCCCAGGATTGTTGTCCCGGATCCACCTGTTCATTCTGTATATGCATAAAAGGTCCACCACAGTGCCAAGTATCAGGGTCCAGAAATGCAGAAGGTAAAAGCTCTGTCCTTGCGCCCATCACAATGTGGCTCAGAGGATTCAGCTGCCCATGAAGGGCTGAGCTTCATGGGCTTGGGCAGATTACCTCTCTGGGCCTTGGATTCCCCATTGGCTACATGAGAGGCTGACTCCACTGCTCTGGCCCTTGGTGGCTCAGAGAATCTGCACTACACTGAGAGTGAGAGGACTGGGGTGCGGGTCATGTAACAAGGACACCAGTTGCTGATGTTTGCCAGGGCAGTGAGGACAACTGAAGGCTGAGAGTGCCTGCTCTCCTGACCTCCTCTGCTATCTCTCATTCCTGGGGAAGGGTCACAGGGGCAGGGGGCATGTGTCACCCTGAGCTTGGGACCTAGAGACCTCTATCCTACCGAGGTAAACTGAATGTTGATGGGGTCATGGCAGGACAGGAATTGCTGGGTGTGCCGGAGCCGAGCCAGATGCTGCTCTGTGTTGCCGGCTGCCACCACGTCATCCAGGAGCAGGGTCCCTGGCAAAGGGGCATCTATTGAGATGATGGTTCTCAGATCTGGAAGCCTGGGGGTGGAGAGAATGGTGAGAGGCAGGGACTGAGGGAGAGTGCAGAGATGGTCCCTGGGGTTGGGTAGGGGTGAGGGAGTCAGGGTGCTGCATCCCGCAACCCAGCATATACTCACCTCTGACTCTTCAAGGCCCCAGGCTGGGCATTCTCCAGCTCTGGACAGATCTGCTTCAGGATGTTGTAGTACTGCTGGGTCTTGAATTGCTTGGGGAACATGAGGGCTTTGCAACCCACCTGTGAAAGGGGAGTCCCCCACCTGCAGTCAACAGGAAGCCCCAGAGTGGGGCTATGAGGGAGTGCTCACTGATCAGTTCCCACTCACGTCCATGCACGACTCTCTCACACACACCCCAACTCCCACACACGCACGTGCACTGCACTCCAAGACAAGCACACACATGTACCAGCCCTAAGACATACACACACCACATTATAAGACACATATGCATCACATACCAGGATACAAATACACTCACACACATGCACTAGAACCCTAACACACATGTGCCACCCAACACTCATGCCAGCCTGTGTCTGGCACACGGTTTACCAGCCACCCTCTCCATGGAGGTGAGGCCTCCTTCCAACCACAGACAACCAAAGGAAGGACACTCAGCCCATCACCCACTGTGCAAGCCCTCCCCCACATTAGCCTCTGTGACAACCAGAAGCCTCCTGTGTCAGGCCCCAGTTGGGCCCTCCCCCAGGAATGGGTCTCACCTTCTTGAGGACATACTCCAGTTCCATAGCCTGGTAGGCTGGGTTCACAGACACCTGGTGGAAACAGTAAGGGTATGTACGGCAGGGTATGATACCTACTCTGACCCAAGGTGACTCAGTGAATCTGCCGCTGTCCTTCCTGCAGCCCTTCTACCCTGCAGCACTTTACATCCCTTCACCCCTGAAGGCCTCCTTGGTGGGCCTCAGGAGGAAGCACTACCTGGTCTGACATCAGCCAGGCACTGGTTTGGTTCTGGGCTAAGGGGCTGAGGGGCTTCCCTTGACCCCTACCCCATCCCACTGTGCCTAGCAAGCCCCTCCTCACCAGAATGATGCCCGCCTGGGCGGTGGCCAACTGTATAAGCACCCATGCGTAGGAGTTGGGGCCCCACATGCCCAGTCGGTCACCCTTGCAGAGGCCAATGCTCAGGAGGCCAGAAGCAGCTTTGTCCACCTGGTGTAAACAGATGGGGCACAAGGGATGAGAAGGGGGCAAGAAGGAAGGGACCGCGACTCCCACCCTCAGCCCATAGCTCAGGGGTTCATATCAGAGTCACTAGGAACAAAGGGACAGGCAGATGCCCAGGCCTCAGCAGGGGGTACAAAGCAGCCTGCAGCACACACAGTTAACAAGTGTCTCAGGAGCTGCTGATGCAGGGTGCATTCAGGCCACCTCTGTTCAGTCCCATCCCCTTCTCTCACCAGTCCCTTGGGACTCACAGGCAGCCCCATAGCTAGGTACCTGCCCTGGTGGCTCTCCCCCGCCAGGGCTGCCTGGGAGCTCATACCTGCCCACTTTGAGGGTTCGAGGTCAGGATACCTACCTCCTCCTTGAGCTGGGCAAAGGTCAATCTGACATTTTCATGGAGGACCACCAACGCCTCTTGATCTGGAATCCTTTGTGCTGTGGCATCCAGGCACCGGCCCACAGTCTTGCTGACAAGACGAATTTTGGTGCGGCCCTGTACGTAGCTGAGGCCACCAATGGGCAAGGGGGCAACGCGATTGTCCTCTCTGTAACTGCAGGGAGAGGAGCTATGGGCTCTACTGTACCAGGTGAGCCTCCCTGGAACTGGGGGCAGGACACACCCACCTAGGAGCTAGAGTGCTTACAACATTTTGAAAACTGCTAGGTTTTCTCCTGATCTTGTTAGCCTAGAATCCCTCCTGCCTTCCCAATCTTCAGCCTAACCCCAAGTCAGCAGAACAGAGGCAAGCTTATTCCAAGCTGGGGGCAAGGAGTAAGGAAAGATGAGGTGCCCCAGGGAAGCCCATCTCCACAGAGAGACAAATCACACAAAGCATGACCACACATATGCCCCACCCTGCCTTTGAGAGAATAAAGAGGTCATTAAGGTCCTTTTGAGGGAACCAAGAAAGTCATGCCTGGACCCAGAAATCAAGGCCTTAGGTTTCTGGGCTCCCTGATGGGCCAGTTTCTCTCCTCTGGGCTTGAAGGTCAAAGACAGAATAGGAAAGGGATTTAAGAAGGCAGATGGAAGCCCTAGGAGAGGCAGCAGGGTGGCTCCTGTTATTCCACAGGCTGATGGGTGCCAGGTGCCAAGTGCCTTAGGAATGGTGAAGTGCTGGCATTTTACCATCCGTCCATGCATTATTATTGACTATTCATTTATTCACAACACTCATTGAGCACTCATATGTGCCAAGTACTGTGCTAGGACTAGCGATAGACTCAGCCACTGTCCTTCTCTTAAGGAGCTCACTGTCCCTGAGGTGAGAAGGCAGATTAGACATCACCTCCTTGTAGGTGAGGACAGCCTGGTAAATCAGGAAACAACAGCCATCAGGGAGACTATGGGGGTGAATCCTACTCCCCACCCTACCCCATTCAAGGCAGAGGCTCAGGATCTCAGCATCTGCCTGTTCTGTCTCATCTGACCTGGGGTTAGGGCAGTCTTCCCTAAACCTAGGCCCAGGAGCCACCCACACTATGGCCTCTTTAGCCATACAGAGTAATTAGTTAAAATTTATTCTACCAGCAAATATTTAGGAAACATCCACTGCATACTAGGACCAGTGCTAAAAAATGAACAAAACCAAAAACAGTCCCTACCCTCACAGAGCTGGGAGTCTGGTGGGAAAGTAGGAGAGTGCAATCAAGCTTAATAAGGATGAATGCATGTTTATAAAATTGAAATAAGGCAAGGACTACGGTCCTATAAGGACTTGTAAAAGGGAATCTGGGCTTCAGGGAAAGCTGAAGGAAGGAAGATATGCCTAAGTTAAGAGCTGAAAGTTGAAGAAGCAGTTAACTAGCAAAGATGGCAAAGGAGAGCATTTCTAGCAGAGGACAGCTTGTGCAAAGGCCCTGTGGCTGGTGCTGAGAGTGAGAGAGAGTACTGACAGAGGTCAGTGGGGCCAGACCACTGATAGACTTGGGCAGAAATGACTGGAATGTGAACCCAGCTAAAACCACAGAGTCCAGATCAAGGAACTCAGAGCCCATCAGGATGAGGTGGGCCCAGAAACTCCAGGTCCTGAGTTAGGGGCTTTTTTCTCTACCCATGCACTCAAATGGACCCACATCATTTATGATTTGAAAATGGCTGAAAGGATCTTAATACCAAGGACTGATCTCTCCCTCGATTCTCCAGGGGCATCAACTTTCTCAACCAGTGGCACTGCCCACCCCCAGGTGACAGTTTTTCAAGAAGTGGCCCATAAATAGTTACATCAGAATCATCTCAGGAGCTTACATAGAACAAACTCCTGCGCCCCTCGAATGCCTACTCATTCAGAACTTCTGGGGATTAGACCAAGGCAATATGAATTTTTAGGACTCCTAAGTGATCCTGATGTGGGAGTGACTAAGGATTCTTGGGGACCACACTTTGACAACAATCCTCCTGGCAATCCAACCCACCCTGACCTGCCTTTGACTCATTTAATCAAACAAGCTTTAGTAAGCACCCACTATGTGCCAGCCCTGTGGCAGATGATAGGGAAACAGGAACGGATAAGGCTCTGGTCACAGCCCTCTAAATGACTAAAGTGTGGTAGAAAAGGGAAGGTATATAGGCTTGGCACCGTGGCTCAAGTGGCTAATGCGCCAGCCACATACACCTGAGCTGGTGGGTTCGAATCCAGCCTGGCCCCACCAAACAACAATGACAGCTGCAACCAAAAAAAAAAAAAAAAAAAAAAAAATAGCCAGGTGTTGTGGCGGGCACCTGTGGTCCCAGCTACTTGGGAGATGGAGGCAGGAAAATTGCTTAAGCCCAGGAGTTGAAGGTTGCTGTGAGCTGTGATGCCAAGGCACTCTACCCAGGGCAACAGCTTGAGGCTCTGTCTCAAAAAAAAAGGAAGAAAGAAAGAAAGAAAAAGAAAAAGGAAAGTATATAAACAAATAATTTCAACTCATGGATTAAGATTACTGAATATCCCCATAATTTTAGCACTCTGGGAGGCTGAGGCAGGTGGATTGCCTGAGTTCACGAGTTTGAGACCAGCCTGAGCCAGAGCCAGAGCAAGACCTCATCTCAAAAAAATAGCCAGGGCGTGGGCAGAACCTGTGGCTCAGTGAGTGGGGTGCTGGCCCCATATACTGAGGGTGGCGGGTTCAAACCCGGCCCCTGCCAAACTGCAACAAAAAATAGCTGGGCGTTGTGGCGGGCACCTGTAGTCCCAGCTACTCGGGAGGCTGAAGCAAGAGAATTGCCTAAGCCCAAGAGCTGGAGGTTGCTGTGAGCTGTGACATTACAGCACTCTACTGAGGGAGACAAAGTGAGACTCTGTCTCTTAAAAAAAAAAAAAAAAAAAATAGCCAGGCATTGTGGTGGGACCTGTACTCCCAGCTTCTTGTAAGGCTGAGGCAAAAGAATCGTAAGCCCAAGATTTTGAGACTGCTGTGAGCTGTGATGCTACGGCACTCTACCAAAGGCGACAAAGTGAGACTCTGTCTAAAATAAATAAATAAATAGAGTATTGAACAAGAAAGAAAAAGGGGAAGATAATCTACCCTTCCCTAGGGGTACATGGGACAGATAACTTGTTTCTTTCCCTCACTTCTCCCCTCTTTAATAACTACCAGCCTAAGCTCTACCTGCTTCTCCCCCTATAGATTCACCCAATTCCACATGTCCCTGTAGACCCACAAGGCCACTCACTGCCGGGATCTATCAAGGTCTAGAGTGAAAATCTGGTCCTCAGCCAGGCACAGTGGCTCACGCCTGTAATCCTAACACTCTGGGAGGCTGAGGCAGGTGAACTGCTTGAGCTCGAGGGTTTGAGACCAGCCTGAGCAAAAGCGAGACCCTGTCTCTACTAAAAATAGAAAAACTAGCCGGGTGTTGTGGCAGGCACTTATAGTCTCAGCTACTGGGGAGGCTGAGGCAAGAGAATTGTTTAAGCCCAAGAGTTTGAGGTTGCTGAGCTATGATGCCACATCACTCTACCCAGGGCACAGAGTGAGATTCTGTCTCCAGAAAAAAAAAAAAAAAAAGGGAAAAAGAAAAACTGATCCTCTTCCCATCCCCGTCCAGCCAAAAGGAGACCTTGCAAGTCTTTTCAAACTGTTAGGCCTAGGCTAAAGTAGAAAAATACCAGTTCACTCCTGACAACTTCGTGGGCTGCAAGCCCTCAACAAAATGGAGTAAGTCTGGTTCACTCCTAAGATAGATGGGAAAGTGCTCACTAACTTCTTGCTTGACTAACTCCAGGGCCTGGGAAATGAACTGACTATCCCCAGACTGACCTTTAAACAATGCCAACTGGAGAGAACACTGAGACAAAGATGTATGGAGGAAAAGTACTGGAACTAAGATGTATGGGAAAATATTAAAACAAAGAATGTAGGACGTATGGCTAACTAACCACAAAATTCTGCTTCTGTACAATGCTTACTTGCTGCCCCCCCACCCCCCAAATGCACCTGGAAACCCTGAGTGCCAACCAGGATGCAAACCAAGCCTTAAAACCCTGACTCCTTAAGCGCTCGGGGCTGCTCTCAGAAACTTCATGTTGGGACACTGAGGCAGTCGCCAGCTGGCTCTTCAATAAAGGGACTCTGCTGTAAACTTGGCTTGTTGGGCAGTGTGGTCTTTGTGGAACTCCCGGGCACTACAAAACCTCCACATCCTCCCATCCAGGGTAAGCCACCACCGAGGTGGTCCTCAGCCCAGCTGGCCCCTAGAAATTCTACCTGGAGGCCAGCAAGAGACTTGCCCAGCATACACCAAGTGACATGTGGCCTGGAAGCTGCAGCACACCTTGTATTGGAACAGAATTTGAGACCTGTGTGGGAGCTCAACAACTGTGACCTAGGGCTGGCAAATGAGGACGCACAGTCCTAAGCAGACCATGTGACACTGGACTTCTCAGCAGCTTTTTTTTTTTGGAGACAGAGTCTCACTTTGTCACCCTAAGTAGAGTGCTGTGGCATCATAACTCACAGCAACTTCAAACTCTTGGTCTCCAGTGATTCACTTGCCTCAACCTCCCAAGCATCTGGGATTACAAGCACCGGCCACAACACCCTCTACTTTTAGAGATTGGGGGGGGGGGGGTCTAGCTCTTACTCAGGCTGATCTCGAACCTATGAGCTCAGGAATCCACCTCCCTTGGTCTTCCAGAGGGCTAGGATGACAGGCATGAGCCACCATGCCCGGCCCTATTTTTTTTTTAAATAATTAATTTTTTTAGTACAGTTTTCTTTCTTTTTTCTTCCTTCTTCTTCTTTCTCTTCCTCCTCCTTCTCTTCTTCTTCTTCTTTTTTTTTTTTTTTTGATAAAGGATCTTGCGATGTTGCTCAGGCTGGTGTCAAATTGCTGTACTTCACTCAGCCTCCAAATTTGCTGGGATAATGGGCAAGTGCCACCACACTTTTTAGTAAAGTGTTAATAGTTAACGGGATAACTGAGCAGACAGGACAGAGTTCCACATGCCCACCCCACCCAGCACAGGCTCAGTTCCTCCTACAATTAACCTCTCTCAGTCGGCAGCTCCCATAGCTCAGTGGGCAGGGCACCGGCCATATGCACCAGCTGGGTTCAAACCCAGCCCTGGCCTGCTAAAAAAACAAAACAATAGCTGGGCATTGTGGTGGGTGCCTGGCTACTTGGGAGGCTGAGGCAAGAGAATCGCTTCAGCCTAAGAGTTTGAGGATGCTATGATGTCATGGCACTCTTCCGAGGGTGACATAGTGAGACTCTGCCTCAATTAAAAAAAAAAAAAAAAAAAAAAAAAAACAGCAAAAACTCTCTCAGTAGGGACACTTGTTACATGTAGTGAACCAATATGGATAGCTTACCATTGATTAGAGTCAGTAGCTTCCATTATGGTTTACTCATTGTGTTGTGCTATTTATCAGGAGGGAGCAGTGTCCAGGGTAGAGGTCATTCCTGTCCTCCTAGGTCACTGCTCTGCTTTGCCTGGGCAGTGTCATTTACCTGCACCAAGGCTCAGGCCACTTGCCCTGACTAGCAGCTGAGAGTTGTCTGTGGACAAAAACCTTCTCCCAGGGAGGTGCCTGCGGCTCAGTAGGTGGGGCCCTCAGTACCCACCATATACTGAGGGTGGCGGGTTCAAGCCCTGCCCAGGCCAAATTGCAACAAAAAAGTAGCTGCGCGTTGTGGTGGGCGCCTGTAGTCCCAGCTGCTCGGGAGGCTGAGACAAGAGAATCACCTAAGCCCAAGAGCTAGAGGTTGCTGTGAGCTGTGTGACACCACGGCACTCTGGCGATAAAGTGAGACTCTGTCTCTACAAAAACAAACAAACAAAACAAAAGCCTTCTCCCTGCAGAAGGGCAGGAAGTCAGCCTTGGGGCTTGGATCTCCATGGTCAGAGCAACCCCTAAATTAATTAGGCAATGATTCCTAAGAATGGGAAGTTAAGACTCTCCTCCTTCTAGAAGGGAGAAGTTGGAAGCTGTTCAGGACTCCTGCCAGGCAGCTGTAAAGCTAGAAAGACCATGTATATCTTCTGTTGGTTGACTGCTCGTGTATTGTAGAGGACATTTTTTTTTTTTTTTTTTTTTTTTTTTTTTGAGATATAGCCACAAGCAGTAACACGGGGTAGAGAGCTGTGGTGTCACAGCTCACAGCAACCCCCTACTCTTGGGCTCAAGAGATCCTCTTGTCTCAATTTTCCTATTTTTAGTAGAGAAGGGGGTCTCACTTTTGCTCAGGCTAGTCTCGAATTCATTAGCTCAAACTATACACCCGCCTTGACCTCCCAGAGTGCTAGGATTACAGGCGTGAGCCGGGCCTGTAGGGATCAATTTCTGGGAAGAAGAGAGTACTCGTGGCAGAAGGGGGCAAACGTGGATGCCCTGTAAACGGGAGAGTAGCCCAGACCCAGGGAGGGGCTCGGGAGCCTTAAGCTCCCAAAGTGCTGAGATTACAGGTATGAACCACCCTGTCCAGCCATTGGGAACTGGGGATCTTGAGGTCTCATCCAGGTGTGCTGCTGGCTGAGACCCTTTGGTGTCTCCTGTCGCATCTCTTCAGCCTACCCCTGATTTCTGTTGAAGCTGCAGGATAATTCCTTGGGAGTCTATGTGCTGTCTGCTCAGGGACTTCAGTGTGGGTGGGAGTCCTAGTTCTTCAGGCCTGGAGGAGCAGAGAGGTGAATACCCCTGGCCACAGCCTTCAACCTTGTAGGATGGGAGCTCCAAGTCTGCCCTTTTCTGGGAAGCATCTATTTCTTCTCAAAGGTCCTGGTGCATAAAGCCTTGCTGCCTGGGGTGCTGACCTCAATAACACACCCTACAAAGTTGGTTTGTCTTCCTCCCTGCCTTGTTCTCTGTACCTCCTCACTCCCAATTCCCTCCCCAAGATCCTTGTTCTCTGGGGAATCCAAATGAAGGCACAAGATTGCTCCTTCTTTGGCCCCAGCTTCCCTACCTATGAAGTTTCAGAACTCGATCAGTGATCTCAAGTAGAAAGTAATGTATCTAAATTACCTGGGGAATCTGCTCAAAGGCTGAGAAGTTGAATCCCCTAAACCAAGTGGTGTCCTCAGGTGCTGGGGTTTATCTTGCTGCGGCAGAAAAACATCCCAGATTCGAGACGCTAAGCTCCTGTTGGCTCGCATGCTGTGCTAGCCCCATACTGACAAACCTGAAGGACTGATGAGATAGCTCCCTATGGCCACATCATGACTTAATATTGAAGTCTCTGAATCCCTAGACCTGCATACGTGTGACAGCTACCTCCCTCAGACTTTTTGCTTTCAAAATCCAGTAAATTCCTTCTTAAATTTTAGCCACTTTTAGGCCTGGCGTGGTGGCTCACGCCTGTAATCCTAGCACCCTGGGGAGGCCATGGTGGGAGGATCCCTTAAGCTCAGCAGTTCAAGACCAGCCTGAGCAAGAGTAAGACACCATCTCTTCTAAAAATATAATAATTAACCAGGTGTTGTGGCAGGTGCCTATAGGTGCCTGCTGAGGCAGGAGGATCACTTGAGCCCAGGACTTTGAGGTTGCTGACACCATGGCATTCTTCTTTAGACAACAGAATGAGACTGTCTCAAAAAAAAAAAAAAAAAATTGAAGCCATTTGGAATTGGGTTTATGTTGCTTATAACTGATGAATCCTGAATCTACCTATACTTCCTGTAGTCATTGGATAACCAGCGCCCTCAAAGCCTGGCAGGCCACCTCCCACAGCCCCGCACCTAGACTGGGAAGCAGCAAAGTGCAAATCTCAGACACGGTTCTGTCGTTGTCAGTAAGGTATTGAAAGGCGGGAGTTCTGCCTCACAACAAGCATTTTCCTAGTCTCACAATGATCAGGAGTCCTATTTGGTTTAGAACTTAGTTTTCTACTCATTCACCACTGTTTTCAGACCAAATAGTGGCCTTTTAGGAAGTCTAGTTGGGAAATCAAGAGGATGATTTTCTAGGCAAAAAAAAAAAAAAAAAAAACCCAGGGCAGCGCCTGTGGTTCAGTGAGTAGGGCACCGGCCCCATATACCAAGGGTGGTGGGTTCAAACCCAGCCCTGGCCAAATTGCAACAAAAAAATAGCCGGGCGTTGTGGCAGGTGCCTGTAGTCCCAGCCACTTGGGAGGCTGAGGCAAGAGAATCGCTTAAACCCAGGAGTTGGAGGTTGCTGTGAGCTGTGATGCCATAGCACTCTACCAAGGGTGATAAAGTGAGACTCTTGTCTCTTAAAAAAAAAAAAAAAAAGTTAAAAACAAATAAACAAACAAAAAAACCCCTAGTTCAATTGGCACATGTCTCATCTTCTTTAACTTCACAGCTTCTCTGATAGGTGGTGTGATAGAGAACCATGCAGCCCCTTCTTCTGTAATAAGATGACCTCTGAGCACAGTGGCTCACTCCTGTAATCCTAGTTCTCTGGGAGGCCAAGGCTGGTGGATTGCTCATGCTTGGGAGTTCAAGACCAGCCTGAGCAAGAGCGACACCCCATCTCTACTAAAAATAGAAAAAGTAGCCACTCGTTGTGGTGGGTACCTGTAGTCCTAGCTACTCAGGAGGCTGAGGCAAAAGGAATTCTTGAGCCCAAGATTTTGACATTGCTGTGAGGTATGATGCCATGGCACTCTATCCAGGGTGACAGAGTGAGACTCTGTCTTAAAGAAACAACAACAACAAAAAAACCTCTCATATGTTTAGCTGGCCATACTATGTGGAATAAAGACCGTGTTTCTAAGGTTTTCTAGAAGTTGGTTTGGCCAAATGATGAGGTTCTGGCCAACGGGTTTATTTTAATTTTGTTTTAGTTTTTTCAAATAGAGACAGGGGCTCAACACCTGTGGCTCAAGCTGCTGAGGCACCAGCCACATACACCTGAGTTGGCGGGTTCGAATCCAGCCTGGGCCTGCCAAACAACAATGACAGCTGCAACCAAAAAATAGCTGGGCATTGTGGCAGGTGCCGGTAGTCCCAGCTACTTGGGAGGCAGAGGCAGGAGAATCGCTTGAGCTCAGGAGTTGGAGGTTGCTGTGAGCTGTGATGCCACGGCACTGTACCCAGGGCAACAGCTTGAGGTTCTGTCTCAAAAAAAAAAAAAAAAAAAGAAAAAGAAAAGAAAAGAAATAGAGATAGGGTCTCACTACGTTTCCCACCCTGGTTTCAAACTCCTGGCCACAAGGATCATCCTGCTTTGGCCTCCCAAAGTACTGAATTAACAACCATGAGTCACTGCACCCAGCCACAGTAGGGTGTGAGAAGAGGTATTGTATGCAACTTCAGGGAAGAATCTTCAAAGGGACGGGACCTCTTCTCTTCTTTCTTCCTCTGGCTGGAATGCTGCCTGTGACAGGAAAGGCACAGCAGCATTTTAGGCCACATGGTCATCTTGGGCACCACAGAGCAAAAGGCCAGAAGGAGCCTGGAGCCTTGACAGCAGGAGGTTCCAGAGCAGCCACAGACTGGTTGTCTCTGAGAAAAAGAAGCTCTGATCTCCTTTTTGGGGTTTCTTTGATACACATTAATCTAATTCTTAAAAAAAAAATCCATTCTGTAGGTAAGGAAGCTGAAGTGCAAAGAAGTCAAGTGGCCCAAAGGCTGGTAAATAACTGAGCCTGAAGCAGAGAACTCAAAGCAGCCACCTCAGCATTACGGGTATGCCTGCTACCCCCTCCCACTCCCCCCACTTCTGGGGGGAAAAGAGTAGGGTGCAGGCACTTCCTTCTGCTTTGGGATTTATCCCCAATCTGATCACCAGAGGACCTAAGCTCA
The DNA here is from genome assembly GCA_963574355.1 of Loris lydekkerianus. Taxonomy (NCBI): domain Eukaryota; kingdom Metazoa; phylum Chordata; class Mammalia; order Primates; family Lorisidae; genus Loris; species Loris lydekkerianus. The sequence continues at coordinate 7,491 of CAUYPK010098006.1, read as the reverse complement.
ATTTTACTTTTTCTACAGTATTTACCAACTGATCCCAAGAAACTAGGCCTGGAGTAGGGCAGGGTTGAGGTGGAAAAAGGTGTCTCCTCCAAAGAGTTAAAAGAGTTCTAGAAACTCATATCAATGCAATTTGCTCATAAACGAAGAAACCACCCATCTTTTCATAAGCACAAACAAACTGATTTTCCTTCCTGCCACACCCCAAATGCCGGATGAGTGTGGGCGGAGTGATCACATCTTTTTCTTTCTTTCTTTTTTTTTTTTTTTGAGACAGAGTCTCATTATGTCATCCTCAGTAGAGTGCTGTACTATCACAGCTCACAGCAACCTCAAACTCTTGGGCTTAAGTGATTCTCTTGCCTCAGCCTCCCAAGTAGATGGGGCTATAGGCGCCCGCCAAAACACTTAGCTATTCTTTTTCTATTCTTAAAGAGATTGGTTTTAAGAAAAAAAACTTTTGGGCGGTGCCTGTGGCTCAACAGAGTAGGGCACTGGCCACATATGCCGGAGGTGGTGGGTTCAAACTCAGGCTGGGCCGAAATAAAACTGCAAAAAATAAATAAATAAATAAAGTAGTTTAAAAAAAGAAAAAAAGAAAAAAAACTTTTTTAGGGCGGCGCCTGTGGCTCAAGGAGTAGGGTGCCGGCCCCATATACCAAAGGTGGTGGGTTCAAACCCGGTCCTGGCCAAAAAAATTGCAAAAAAAAAACACCTTTTTTAATGTGAGGTGGGAAGCTTAAGGAGTTGGAGGAAAACCAGTAGCTCGAGTTGCTCTCAACTCAAAGAACTAAAGAAAATACTTAGATTGGGTATCGTAAAATCCAGGATTCTCAGGAGCCAGGTAGTACTGAAGCCAGATAGGAGCTGTGATGAGACAAAGCACAGCCTCACCTAAGGGTGCCCTCAGAGAGTTGGCCCCAGAGAATGTGGGGGCTAGACCCCTTAAGAGAAGTCAGGAAGAAGGAATTTTAATTTTTTTTTAAAGTCTCTTGACTTTTCAGCGTTGGCAACTAATGCATTCACTGCTTTATCCCCAGTGCTGGGAACATAAATGGTGCTCAACTGAATGACCAAATGACAGTTTAAAATAATGCACATAGGGCAGTGCCTGTGGTTCAAAGGAATAGGACTCTGGCCCCATATACCAGAGGTGGCAGGTTCAAGCCCAGCCCTGGCCAAAAAAAAAAAAAACTGGAAAAACACGAAGAATTACTGCCAAATGCCACTCTAACAATAAAATACTGGAAACAAGATTAAATAATACACATAATGATTTGATTATAAAATAGGCAAATGACATGAATAGACATCTTTCCAAAGATGATATATGAATGGCCAAGAAGCATATGAAATGCAAATGAAAACCACAATGAGGTACCATTGCATACTCACTAGGAAGGCAAAAAAAAAAAAAATCAAAAAACAAAATAACAAGTGTTGGCAAGCACGTGGAAAATTTTGGAGCCTTATACATTGCTGGTGAAGATGTAAAATGGTTCAGCCACTGGAAAACATTGTGGTGGTGGTTCTTCAAAAAGTGGTGGTTTCAAAAAGTGAAACACAGAATTACCAGATGACCCAGCAATTCCACCTCCTAGTATATACCCCAAAGAACTGAAAACGGGTGTTTAAACAAAAATTTGTACATGAATGTTTACACAGCACTATTCACAATAGCCAAAAGGTAGAAACAACCCAAATGTCCAGCACCAGAGGAATGGATAAACAAAATGTGGTATGTCCTGGGTGATGCCTGTGGCTCAAGGGGTAGGGCGCCAGCCCCATATACCAGAGATGGCGGGTTCAAACATGGCCTCACCAAAAACTGCCCCCCCCCCAAAAAAAAGTGGTATGTCCATCCACATAGTGGAATACATTATTTGGCCATAGAGAGGAAAGAAGTACTGATGCATGCTAGGATATGGATGAACCTTGGAAACAATGTGTTACATGAAAGGAGCCAGTAGCAAAAGACCATACGCTGTTACAGAGCTTTGAAACAGCTCCGCGTCCATAGCTCAGTGAGTAGGGCGCCGGCTACATACACTGAGGCTGGCAGGTTCGAGCCTGGCGCAGGCCTGCTAAACAATGACAACTGCAATCCAAAAATAGGCATTGTGGTGGGCACCTGTAGTCCTAGATACTTGGGAGGCTGAGGCAAGAGAATCACTTAAGCCCAAGAGTTTGAGGTTGCTGTGAGCTGTGATGCCCCTCTATTGAGGGTGAAATAGTGAGATGTTGTCTCAAAAAAAAAGAAAAAAAGAAATGATTCCCAAACATACATAGCTTATGTAACAGTTGTCAGAATCAAAATAGAGTTACTTATGTCAAACCTTAACAAAAAGAGCTGGGGGAGGCCATGAAGGGATGGTTCTCATACATGGTAACAAGAACTATCACTAATCACTCTGCCAAAACCACCACCTTGCACAAGGGCTGTAGTAACCTTACACAAAAAATACTTCTTGAAGACATTTGTTCAGTAACTACCTGTCCAACATGGATCCTTCTAGCCATGCATAATTGTTTCAAAGCAATATATATAGCCTGCCTCATTTTACCTTTATTCATTAATTTAACTTTCTTTCTTTCTTTCTTTCTTTCTTTCTTTCTTTCTTTCTTTCTTTCTTTTTCTTTTTTGTAGAGACAGAGCCTCACTTTATTGCCTTTAGTAGAGTGCCGTGGCGACACACAGCTCACAGCAACCTCTAGTTCCTGGGCCCAGGCAATTCTCTTGCCTCAGCCTCCCAAGTAGCTAGAACTACAGGCGCCCGCCACAATGAATGGCTTTTTTTTTGTTGTTGCAGTTTGGCCAGGGCCAGGTTTGAACCCGCTGCCCTCAGCATATGGGGCCGGCGCCCTACTCACTGAGCCATAGGAGCTGCCCTTAACTTTATTTTTTATAGGGGTCTTGCTTTTTTTTCTGGGGCTTGCGCTGTCACCCAGTCTGGAGCCCAGTGGTACAATCATGGCTCATTGAAAGCTCAAACTCCTAGGCCTCAAGTGATCCTCCCACTTTGGCCTCCCCAAGTACTAGGTGTGACCCATGCCCTACCTGAATACACACACATACACATAACACACACACACAAAATTATGCCAAGTGACACATTACTCAGAATGTATCTCCATCCTTAAGTAACACATGACTGTATATATAAACCCAAGAGTTGTTTGTTTGTTTGTTTGTTTTTTGAGACAGAGTCTCACTTTGTTACCCTGGGTAAACTGCCTTGGCCTCTTAGCTCACAGCAACCTCAAACTCTTGGGCTCAAGTGATTCTCTTGCCTCAGCCTCCCAAGTAGCTGGGACTACGGGTGCCTGCCACAGTAACTGGTTATTTTTAGAGATGGGATCTCTCTTTTGCTCAGGCTGGTCTCAAATCTGTGAGCTCAGACAATCGACCCGCCTCGGCCTTCCAAGTGCTGGGATTACACAAATGCTGGGATTACACAAATGCTGGGATTACACAAGTCAGCCACCACACTGGCTAAACCCAAGAGTTTGGCAGATACTTTGATACCCTCCAGGGGTCCTCAAACTTTTTAAACAGGGGGCCAGTTCACTGTCCCTCAGACCATTGGAGGGCCAGAATATAGTTTAAAAAATAAACAAAAACTATGGGGTGGCACCTGTGGCTCAAGGAGTAGGGCACCAGCCCCATATACCAGAGGTGGTGGGTTCAAGCCCGGCCCTGGCCAAAAACTGCAAAAAAAGAAAAAAGAAAAAAAAATAATACACGTACTTGCAAAGTTCCAATACAGACAAAAAAGTTTATTAAAAAAAAAAAAACTATGAACAAATTCCTATGCACACTGCGCATATCTTATTTTGAAGTAAAAAAAACAAAACAGAAACAAACATAATCACACTGCCGCATGTGGCCTGCAGGCCGCAGTTTGAGGACCCCTGCTAGGTTGTGGCAGGGCAACACTGCCTGGGTGCTTCTCTGAAGATTAAAAATTCAGCTGAGCAAGCACCACACCTGATAACCTTAGAGTTAATTTCCCAAGTCTCACCTCCCAACTCCTGCTCCATCCTGTAGCCTGGAGGAAACTTAGTGTCCTCAGGGAACTCTGCAGTGTTAGTCTATCCACCTACCTGAGACTCTCCTGCAGGAAGGCATGCCTCAAACTTCAGTTAGGCTTTACTGTCCACAGAGGCCTGCTTTCATGCTAATTGAGCAACTAGATTTTAATAACTAGAGTAAGAGTGAGATCCTATCTCTACTAAAAATAGAAAAAACCTAGCTGGCATTGTGGCAGGCACCTGTAGTCCCAGCTACTTAGGAGGCTGATGCAAGAGATCACTTGAGCCTAAGAGTTTGAGGTTCCCATGAGCTATGATTCCATGGCACTCTACTAAGGGGAACAGAATTGGAACTCACTATGTGTTAAGGTACCTCCTCTATTGAGTATACTTCCTATGAGTTTGGTTCTCTTGTTGTCTCTCACTTTAAGCATTATGAATAAAAATTGTTTTAAAATATCTTTCTATGGGGGGGGGGTGCCTGTGGCTCAGTGGGTAGGGCGCTGGCCCCATATACCGAGGGTGGCGGGTTCAAACCCAGCCCCGGCCAAACTGCAACAAAAAACAGCTGGGCACTGTGGCAGGCACCTGTAGCCCCAGCTACTCAGGAAGATGAGGCAAGAGAATCGCCTAAACCCAGGAGCTGGAGGTTGCTGTGAGCTGTGACATCATAGCACTCTACTGAGGGTGATAAAGTGAGACTCTGTCTCAAAGAAATTTTTTTTCTATGGTAATAAATCATGTGATTCGTAAAATCCACTTTGACCATCTTATTATTATTATTATTATTATTATTATTATTTTGTAGAGACAGAGTATTACTCATCACCCTCAGGAGAGTTCTGAGGCGTCAAATATCTCACAGCAACCTCCAACATCTTTTTTTTTTTAACCTCCAACATCTTATTAGTTTTTTTAGAGATGGGGTCTCACTATGTTGCCCAGGCTGTTCTCAAACTCTTGGGCTCAAGCCTCAGCCTCCAGAGTAGTTGGTATTATAGGGAAGAGCCACAGTGCTCGGCTTATCTCCTTATTTCAAACATACAAAACTGTATAATTCAGGCCAGGTGCAGTGACCCACACCTATAATCCTAGCACTCTGGGAAGCTTAAGTGGGTGAATTGCTTGAGCTCAGGAGTTCAAGGCCAGCTTGAGTAAGACCGAGACCCCGGCCGGGCGTGGTGGCTCACGCCTGTAGTCCCAGTGCTGTGGGAGGCCGAGGCAGATGGATTGCCTGAGCTCAGAAGTTTGAGACCAGTATGACCAGCAGTGAGCCAGAGTAAGACCCCGTCTCTACTAACATCAGAAACCGAGCATCGCCAGAGGAAGAAGAAAATGAACAACAAAAAAGAGTACTTCAGGGCAGTGCCTGTGGCTCAGTGAGTAGGGCGCCAGCCCCATATGCCAAGGGTGGCATGTTCAAACCCAGCCCCGGCCAAACTGCAACAAAAAAAAATAGCTGGGCGTTGTGGCGGGCGCCTGTAGTCCCAGCTACTCGGGAGGCTGAGGCAAGAGAATCACTTAAGCCCAGGAGCTGGAGGTTGCTGGGAGCTGTGTGATGCCACGGCCCTCTACCAAAGGGCCATAAAGTGAGACTCTGTCTCTTAAAAAAAAAAAAAAAAAAAAATTGTGTCATTTCCAATATTAAAACTACCCAAATGACCATCATTGAATTTATAAATGATGACTTGTTATTTGCAATTTTATGCAGTAATGAGCACAAAGGAACTATGATTACACCCGACAATCCAAATGAATCTCATAAAAAAAGTTAAATGAAAGAAGTCAGGGTGGTGCCTGTGGTTCAAAAGGGTGAGGTGCTGGCCCCATATGCTGGAGGTGGCAGGTTCAAACTCAGCCTCCGCCAAAAACTGTAAAAAAATAAAAAAGAAAGAAAGAAGTCAGGGCGGTGCCTGTGGCTCAGTGAGTAGGGCACTGGCCCCATATACCAAGGGTGGTGGGTTCAAACCCAGCCCCAGCCATACTGCAACAGAAAAATAGCTGGGTGTTGTGGCGGGCACCTGTAGGCACAGCTGCTCGGGAGGCTGAGGCAAGAGAATTACCTAAGCCCACAAGCTGGAGGTTGCTGTGAGCTGTGACGACTCAGTACTCTACCGAGGCAGAGTGAGACTCTTGTTTCTACAAAAAAAAAAAGAAAGAAAGAAAGAAAGAAAGTCAGAAAAAGGAAAAGAAGTCAGGTAGAAAAAGGTATACTATTTCTATTTCTATGTACAAAACAGGCAAAATTAATCTATGCCGTTAGAAGTCAGGGGAGTGGCCAGCTGGTGGGGGCTAATGGCCGTGACAGACTTCTGGTTTCTGGTCATGTTCTGTGTCTTGATCTGAATGCTGGTTAAATGGACATGTTCCATTTATTAAAAATGTATCCAGCAAGAGCTTAAAATAAGTATACTTTCTGAAGCTATCATATACATCAATACAAAGTTAACAAAAAAAAAAACCCTCCTGGGGCTTAAACTAGTGTTAACATAGTCATAAGTAATAAACTAAATTTAGCAACAGATTGTTGTATCTATTTTAACATTCTATCAGAAAAATTAAAGTATCACTTCTGTGCAAAATACATACAAATGTAACAAATAATGCTGAGCAAGCCAAGAAAACACATCTGTTTGTGATCTCTATTGTAGAAATTACTCAAAAAAAAAAAACAAAAAACAATTTGTTATAGTGAGATTTTCCTTTCTGAGAATTTCAGTAAATAATAAAGTAGTTTAGGCCAGGTACTGTGGCTCTCACCTACAATCCTAGCATTCTGGGAGGCCAAGGCAGGAAGATCCCTTGAGCAAGAGTGAGACCCTATCTCTATAAAAAAAAAAAAAGTTACACCGTGGTTAAGACTTGTATCTTCACCCTTGAAAAAGCCCACATTCTATCATAGTGATATATGGTCAGACTTAACAGCCCCAATTGTTAATTGTTAACAACTTGTTAATACTTGATTAAGTCGTAACCAGTTCTATTGCAAAAGGACCCTGTACACATTTATCAATTCTAGTACCTTAATAGCTACCCAACAAGTCATTAACATACAGAAACATGCATCATGAGAAGCAAGAAATATCATTCATTCTAGGCAGCGCCTGTGGCTCAAAGGAGTAGGGTGCCGGACCCATATACCGGAGGTGGTGGGTTCAAACCCAGCTCTGGCCAAAAAGTGAAAAAAAAAGAAAAGAAATATCAACCATCCCTTCTGCATATTAGCAACTTGTCACTCCTGAGCAACAATGCTCACATCACTGAGGTCTGTGAACAGTCATTTTTCGCATTCATCCTGAATGTAAGATGGTGTTGGGATAAGTTACATCTGGTTACTGTCCTGGGAAAATCACTTAGCAGAGATGGCCTTCCAAGTGGTTTTAACATTTTATCCTTCTATTGAAGTTTTTAGGTCAATTATGTATATTGACAAAATTTATGAATAAACTTGTTTATCCAACT
>CAUYPK010098003.1:0-26696 GCA_963574355.1 Loris lydekkerianus | reverse complement strand
TGAAAAAGGGCAGATGCTAAATGTTTTCACTATATGGGCCATTGGGTCTCTATCATATCTACTCAAAGCCATTAGAGGCAGAAGCAGCTGCAGACAATATGAAAGCAAGTGGGTGTGGCATTAGAATAACTTAATCACAATTGTTTTTTGTGGTTTTTTTTTGTTCTGCCATGGGACTCTAATTATATAAATATAATAAATTAAGCCCATTTTTTGGTGGTTGCTGTTTTTTGTTTTGCCATTGCACTATAATTTGTGCATTTTAATAAGAAATTGCAAAAAAAAAAAAAAAAAAAAAAAAAAAAAAAAAAAAAAGAAATGCAAAAATCTAAAGCAGATCAGCAATGTACCTATATACTCGAGTATAAGCCGAGTTTTTTCCAGCACAAAATTTGTGCCGAGTTCGGTTTTTTTGGCACAAAATTTGGCTTATACTCGAGTATATACGGTAGATCCACAGCCTCTTTCCATAAATACAGTTCTACTGGAATTCAGCCACACCCACTTGCTTTCATATTGTCTGCAGCTGCTTCTGCCTCTAATGGCTTTGAGTAGATATGATAGAGACCCAATGGCCCATATAGTGAAAACATTTAGCATCTGCCCTTTTTCAGAAAGCTGGCCAACCTCCAGTGTAAACCTTGTGGATGAACAGAGTGCCCTCAGCTGAGGGGAGGCCTGGCCAGAATGCTCTCACCTCCCCAGCTTCCAGCTGGTTCCAGCTGGTCTGGGCCCAGATGCCACATTGAAAGTGTCAGTGGCATCTAACACTTTAACAAATAGGTAGCAAAGTCCCTTTAAAAAGAATAAAAAGACAACCAGTGTCCAATTTCATTTTCTGTTCCCTGGCCATGTTTGACTACGCCTTGCCTGTCAGCCACAACAGCCGCTTCTGCGGACATCTAGAATGGGGCATCTGTCCACCAGCTCTGCAGGGACTCCCTGTCTGCAGGAAGGAGGTAGTCAGCCGCCAGGGGGCAGCGTGGGCTCCAACAAGGCAGCACAGCTGCCAGGGGAGGGCAGGAGGCACTCCTCACGCTGCCTTGGGACCTGGATGGCAATTTACGTAAGGCAGTGAATTTGCTAGGAAAAGACAAAGTGTTCTATAAACTGTTAACTTTCTTTAAAAATTAAGAAAAAATGATGAGATCTGGGGGTCCAGGAGCCCTAGGAGAAGCCCTAGTCACTCCCAATAAGTGGCTGAGTAAAGGCAGAAGAACTGGGGAGTGAGGCTGCCCTGACTCCCAGCAGGCACCAGGCACACAGACACACCTTGGTCTCCTGGTTGTTCTTGTTCTCGATTCCGTAGATCTCCTGCAGCAGGTAGCTGACCCGGTCGACCTGAGAGCAGAGAGGGTCGCTGGGCTCCTCTGTACCCACTTGGCCCAATACTACCTCCAAAGTGCCAGGCTCGGGTCCCAGAGGCAGGTATGTTAAAGGTGTCCAGGCTTTCTGGCCTGACCCCTGGGCCCAGGACATAAGTAGGTAAAACCTGCCACTTACCTAGCCCAACCAGTGGTCTGCCAGCCATGCAGGGCCTGCAGTCATACAAGGCCTACAGCCATGCCTTCTGCCTACCTTTCCATGCCAGCACTAGGGGAAAACCACTTGGACCTACCCGTTACCAGCCCTAAAAGGGCTACTGGAGTAGATGCCTGAAGGCATGACATGGCAGCCCAAGAGCCTACCACCTCCCTGTGCCTCCTTCAACAGTACATGAAAACACCTCTAGTTTGGTCTCAGAGACACCAAACCAATTTTTATAAGGTATATTCTGTCCTGCCACTCACTCCCTGAAGGCTTCACACTGACCGTGTTTCAAAGCGATCTAAGGTACTGGGTTTTCCACAATCCCATGGAACATGAGCACCACTCCAGAGAGTGAGGTTCCTGCCAGTCAGCTCTCCCAAGACGAGTGCTCTGACCGTCACTGGGGTCTCCTGCCTTCCTGGGCTCTTAAAGGGTCTAGACCTACCAGAGTTTGCTATGTCTCTTCTCTTGAAAGCTAACAAACACCATTCCCTAGAGATGGCTTAAAACAAGTTACACACACCTAAGCAGCTACACACAGGATAACTAACACAGCTTTGGAACACAGACCCTAGCCACAGCCTGCTAAAATCAGTCCCAAAGGCCAGGCATGGTGGCTCAGGCCTGTAATCCTAGCATATTGGGAGGCTGAGGCAGGTGGACTGCTTAAGCTCAAGAGTTCAAGACCAGCCTGAGCAACAGTGAGAACCATATCTACTAAAAAAAAAAAAAAAAAAACCAGAAAAATTAGCTGGGCATTATGGCCCACACCTGTAGTCCAAGCTACTCGGGAGGCTGAAGCAAGAAGATCATTTAAGCCCTGGAGTTTAAGGTTGCTGTGAGCACTGTGGCACTCTAGTATGGGCATAGAGTGAGACTCTATCTCAAAATAAATAAAGGCTCAGTGCCTATAGCTCACTGGCTAGGGGGCCAGCCACATACACCGGAGCTGGCGGGTTCTAATCCAGCCTGGGCCTACCCAACAACAATGATAACTACAACCAAAAAATAGCCGGGCATTGTGGCAGGTGCCTATAGTCCCAGCTACTTGGGAGGCTGAGGGAAGAGAATCACTTAAGCACTAAGAGTTTGAGGTTGCCGTGAGCTGTGACACCACAGCACTCTACCAAGGGCAACATAATGAGACTCTATCTCAAAAAAAAAAAAAAAAACAACATATCAATCCCCATATCAAGATCTGACAATGCTCACATTAGGGGATCCCATCCCTTTAAATTTTCACAGCGCTTAAGTGGGAGGGCCACCAGGGATAACTCTTCCCAGAGCAGGACCATAATTCCTAACCCCAAAGAAAAGCTGAACTAGTGCACAGTTCATCTGTTCCAGGGTATTTCATCCTTTACAAATACTGGTCAATCCAACTCTCTGCCCCACGTTGAAGTATTTTCAGGAATTTGTAAGAAGCGGGAGAGGAGGATTCAGTCCTTCTGTTTCCTCTTTCCTTCCTCTTCCATTTATTTAGCTAACGTTTACTGAATGCTATGTTCCAAGCACCATGGTTCAAAGTGGGCAAAACTCAGGTCCTATGAGTGTCATTGCTGGTCCCAGGTGGGTACACCATACGTGCACAGACACCCAAAGATGGATTTGACATCCAGGGCTCAGAGCCCAGCAGGAAGAAAGCTCTCATGCAGTTGTTTCAACAGCGGCTGCAGGGGCCCAGGAGGATCAGGCAACGAAGACTACTGAAGAGTATGTGTGTCTTAAATCAAATAAGGTCATGATAATTCATCAGACTTACAATTTGCTTCTGCTTTAAAGGCTTCACAGAGAAGCTACCATCCACATGCTGCGGGGAGGGGAAAGACACAGAAGTTAGTGTAGTCAGTGTGGCCCCTCTCAGCATTCCTGCTCAGCTATAGCCAAAAAATGGAAGGGCCACATAAAAGCAAAAGAGCCAGGCCACTATCTACTAAATGTGGCTGTCAGACCCCACTGTGAAACTACTTGGACAGCCTTCTAAAGACACGGCTCCTGGCCCGGGAGCAGACCTACTGAACCCAACACTCCTTGGGTAATCCTAACACTCACACAAGCTGGCCACTCAGTGAAGTCTAGATGACAGACAAGAACCTCCCCATACCACAAAGCAGCACCTTGACAGCAAAAATTAAGACAAGCAAGTTCTTGCTCTCAAAGGGTCCGGTTTAGTTAGGGAAACAGCACAGGAGCATGCACACATGCACAGGACTGCTCAGGGCTCTAAAAACCTAAGGATTATTTAAAATAAACACCTTCAGTGGTGTCCAGGGAAACACACTGCTTAGAGTTCAACAAGGTTAATTAAGGTATCAGATCTGAGAACTTGCAACAATACTATCCCTTCCGAGTCCATCAGACCAGCACTCAGGATTTTCTGGTGAGGCTCATGGATCATAAAAGAAATTTACAGAATGCTAGACTCCAAAAATAATGCAGTTTTTAATTGGGCTTTAAATGGGAAGTGCAGGTGGGCACCTGTGGCTCAGTGGGTAGGGCACCGGACCCATATACTGAAGGTGGCGGGTTCAAACCCGGCCCTGGCCAAACTGCAACAACAAAAAAAAAATAGCTGAGCGCTGTGGCGGGTGTCTGTAGTCCCAGCTACTCTGGAGGCTGAGGCAAGAGAATCACCTAAGCTCAGGAGTTGGAGGTTGTGCACTGTGAAGTCACAGCACTCTACTGAGGGTGTTAAAATGAGACTCTGTCTCTAAAAAAAAAAATAAAAAGGGCGGCATCTGTGGCTCAGTGACCAGGCTGCCAGCCCCATATACCAAGGGTGGCGGGTTCAAACCCAGCCCCGGCCAAACTGCAACAAAATAATAGCCGGCCGTTGTGGCGGGCACCTGTAGTCCCAGCTACTCGGGAGGCTGAGGCAAGAGAATCACTTGAGCCCAAGAGTTAAAGGTTCCTGTGAGCTATGACACCAGGGGTGACAAAGTGAGACTCTGTCTCAAGAAAAAAAAAAGAAAAATAATAATAAAAAATAAATTGGAAGCACAGAATGGATTGTTTGCCAGACACAGCTCATCTGCCTCAGCCAGGAAACACAGATGTGTAAACAGTTACCATCTCTTCCGACAAGACAGAGCTTGGGGAATGCAGTGGCAAAATCCAGCACTAACCAGGGAGGAGGCAGAGACCCAGGGCACTCAGCTCACCATGGTCAGCACTCTGACCCTGGGAGAATACAGACCTAACCACACCGCAAGATAAACAGAAGGGCCCTGACCCCAATTGTAGGAACCCACCCTAGGGAGCTTTGGAAAGACCCACAAAATAGGACCATGCCCAGATCTGCACTTGAAGCTCTTACAGGCTGCAGCAGCATGTCAGGGAAAGAGCAGGGGTCGGCAGCATTCAGGCATTTTAGGAGGGCCCCAGTGAGCAGTCTGCTGCTGGGTGGGCTCCTTGACACTCTGGGGAACAGGCACAACACTCACAACTGCAGGGAGCTGACCATGTCAGGCCACACAGGGTGTGGGGGTGCATTATCACACACAGACACCCCACTACCTCCAGCAAGGTTCTCTGTGAGCAGGGACATGTGGACCTGGGGCCACGCTAAACAGCAGACCCACATCCATCTTGCCAGCATTCCCTGAGCGTCTACTACCTGCCAGGCATCACACTTAGCTCCAAGGATACAGCTCAAGGGACTATATCTGCCTTCACGAGCATCAAGCAAGTTGCCCCATCAAGCAAGTTGCACTGAGCAGTCAGGAAAGGCCTCCTGCAGGGAGTGAGGCCTGCCCAGTATGCACAGCCAGGCTGCTATAGCCAGAGAAGAAAGGGGCAGAAGGCTTCAGTGAGACTATGACAGGTCTCAGGTACACTCAAGGGAATGGCCAGGTGGGAAAGGGCATGGCCCGAGGAGGTGGCAACACTGACCATCTCTCCGCATGCCAGTAAAGCATCAGTGTGTGGCAGGAAACTCTCCATATAGATATCCCAAACCCTGTGTCAGCAGATTCTAAAGGGTTCTATTGGGTTGGCCTCATTCTAGAACAGCAGTTCTCAACCTATGGGTTGTGACCCACCGGAACTGTATTAAAGGGCCACGGCATTAGGAAGGTTGAGAACCACGGGTCTAGAGCATTCTCCTTGCCACATTCCAAATGCCCTTTGAAAAGCCTCCTGATGGGACGTTCAGCCTCAGGACCAGTCTCCTGGGAAGCACAGACTAATGGAGGACTCTCCCACCTGCCCTGGCCCTGACATTAAGTCCAAGTCACCAAGCCCTGACCCTAAATTCAGGCTTCTAGCCTCAAAAGGCCACCCCGCTGCCCTTAGCTCCCAGGCCTTAGGGACAGTGGGAGCCAGACACTTACCTTTTCAAAGGCGGCCAAGAGCACGTGGGCATGGCCAGTCACTTCCACAACTGCCAGGGAGAGTTGGACAAAGTGGTCAGAGCTGAAGCAGGCGTGTCCCCACCTAGCCTCTCTATCTTCCCAGTGCTTGGTCTAGATCAGTCCAGGGACTGCTTTAGGGCTTCAGTCTCCTCTGCCTAGGGGTCCCCCACAGCTGCCTGGGTGGCTCCCCAGCCTCCTCCACCCTCTGGGTTCCCCTACATGGCAAGCCCAGAGCCCAAAGCCTGGATGTGGGTTGCGCTGACATCCTTCACTTTGGAAAGAGGTTCCTTATGCTGACCAAGATGAGAAGGACCTCTGGAAGCAGCTCCTTCCCCGCAGGGCCCCACGCTCAGAAGGGAGGACCAAAGAGGACAAACTGATGTCACTCACCATCTCCTTCGTCCACCACAGCCTGGATGACTACTGGAAACATGCCCCGGTCCAGGTCAAAGTTCAACTGAGAGAAAAAGAGGCAAGAATGCTCAGGACCTGCAGCAGTCAAGGCAGGGCTAAGCTGGAGGGGGAGGCTGGTAAGCAGGTCTGAATAGCAGAAGGTGGACGCCTGGCTTGGTACTTCTGGGCGTTTTTTGGTGGTAAAATACATACAAGATAAACGTTACCACCTTAACCATATTTAAAAGCATCAAGTACATTCATAATGGCATGCAGCTACCACCATCCACAGTCAAAACTTTTCCTCATCCCACACAAAACTCCACACCCTGGGCCATTCACTCCCTGGCCCACAGCCCCCACCAATCTGCGCTGTCCTGATGGATTTGCCTCCTCTGGACACGCCATACAAGTGGAATCACATAGCAAGGGGCCTTTTGCAGCTGGCTTCTTTCACTTAACACATGTTTTCAAAGCTTATCCACACAAATCAGTATTTTTCTCCTCCTACGCCAAGTCACATTCCTCAGTGTGCCCATCCCTCGTGTGTGCACTTTCATCTGTGGACGGTCACACCGGTTGTTTCTCCGTGGCTACTGTGAACACTGATGTGCAGAGCCTGCTGGAACCTGTGCTTTTGTTCTCTCGGGTACCAGCTCAGTGCAAGTGCTGGATCATGTGGTAACTGTGTAATTCTCTAAAGAAAAGAGCATGCCTTGCCTCCCCCAAGTCAGAAGGAAAGGAGGCCATGTAGCATGTCTGAGTTCAAGGAGAAACTTCTCATGCTTTTCATTACACCCCACCTGCATTCAGATGAACAGCCACTCCCCTACCTGTAGCCCCCTCAGCCCCACGGCCCTCCTGGTCCCAGCAGCCAGCTTCCTACACAGCATGGTGGCCAGTCTGGCCTCCTGGCTCCTCATAGGAACCCTGCAGGCTAATTCCTACTTGGGATCCCAAGAAAGGTTTCCCTGGGCCCCCAAGTGTGGCAGATCCCCATGAACATCCTCTAAGCCCCTGAGCTTCTCCGCATCACTTTTCCCCATCACATCAAGGAAAGCCACTGGATTGTCACCAGCCCTTGCTAGACAAGACCCAGGGAGCACAGACACCCTGCCTGACTAGTCATCACCACGTCCTCAGTGTCTGCCACAGAAACAACAGACACATGTGTTTGTTTATCCTAGGGGAAAAATCAAGATTTATTTTTCAATAAAGATTTACTAAAAGAACAGATGATGGTCACACCACTCTGAGGACATACTATACCCCACTGATTGTACAATTAAAGTGAGCGAACCATGTGATATGCGAATCTTAACACGATAAAGGGTTAAGAAACAGAACAAAACAAAAAATGGATAAAATCCCAAAGAGGAAGGGCCTGGTGGGGCTGCCCAGGCCCTTCCCTCCAATGCTTGGAAGAACAGGCCTTGCTTAAGCAAGACCACCCATGGGGAGTACAATCTGTCTCCAGTAGCCACTGGCCCTGCAGAATGTCACAGCAGCTGCTCCTGGCCTTGTGAACTAAAACCCCAAGCCCACGGCTAAGCACCATCCTATAAACCGACATTCAGAAACAATAGGACCGCCATTGGAAGATGCCTGCATTTCCCTTCCTGCCCAGTATCAGGTAGGATAAGCCCTGAGCAGGGACACATGGGACTATCTGTCTTCTCCAGCTGTCCCTCCATGAGACAGCAGAAGCAGAACTGAGCATATGTCCCTAACCCAATGGCCCAGGGGAACTCTCACCTCAAGTCCTCCTCCCTCTTTGAGTCTCAATTCCTGCTCTGTGAACTGGAATTATAACACCTACTACATTAGGACAAAGTGCTAATAAAGTGCTCCCCCAGGTGCAGCCCCAGCAGACACCCGGCAGTACCCAGGCCACACTAGGCACACCTTGTTCAGCAGGGGCTCCACACTGGCTGGTGGCCTAACCCCATTGGCACACAGTTACGGCAGGCTTCCTGCCACCTGGGATCCTAGAGCTCCACTCCTGGAGGAAAGCAGGGTTCTGGGACCTCAGCACTGTGTCCCACAGCACACCCACACCTGCCCGCCCCCAGGCATCCTCGAACCAGCACCTCAGCACCGATACTGACATGGGTCACTTCATGCTCTGCAGAGCCTCATTTGGACTTTTTCTTCCTGTTGCACTCTATAAACTGAATGCTGACAGGTACATTTTGCTGGTGTTGGAATGAAAGCCAGCAGTCCAGGGAGGTGTGGGTGGTGGTCCCACCAGCAAGGGTGACCACTGCCTGTTTCTCCCCTCTCCAGCTGACCCCCCCACACTCACACCATGTAAGCACTCCGCAGGCCAGTCACAGATCCCTCATAGCCACCGTGGGAGAAAGGGAGAGGGACTGACAGGACTCCAACTGCAGATGGAAGAACCAGAACCAGAGAGCCGCAGGGCTCTCCCAGGGTTAGAGAGAAGCAGAGAGCTGGGTCAGCCTCTTGGCCTCTCGACCTGCATCCTCCCTGCTCCTGGGAAAGGCCGCCACTGCTGCCATAGGCAGCCTTGTATTTCTCTTACCAACCCTGACCTGCCTGGGGGCTCCTCCCCAATCTGTTCAAACCCTATCTAGAAGGTGCCAGCACCTCTGTCTTTAGCTACCCAGCCTTGAGCAACATCTTTAGGAGGCTACACCCTAGTTTTCTTCAGGAAGCCACCTCTCTGGCCAAAAATGGTATGCCCCAGCCCAAGTAGGGGCCACGGAGGTAAGGCACACACAGCCTCCTAGACCTGAACCAGGACAGTCACATGCTGGTCTGCAGAGCACTGCCTGAGAGCTAGGCTAGATCTGGGTGCAGACAGAGGGACCCTGCCCCCATGACATGGCCCTGGAAGAAATCTCAAGACATACAGCCTTTTCAGAACCTATGCCAATAAATCCCTGGTTTTCATTCCTTAAACCAGACTGAGATGTCTTTCTGTCACTTACAACCACACGAGTCCCAACAATGCTGCCATTTGGCAGGCTCTGCTGCAGCAGCTGGCCCTGCCGCCTGCTCATATTCAGCCTGGCCAGTGGTCAGTGGAGCCCAGGACCATAGTCCTCACAGATGCCCATTCAGCTTCCTCAGCACCCTTACTGAAGACAGGGACAGAGATGAAGACAACCGGGGCCACTGGGGCCCCAACTTCCTCCATGGAACAAGGGCCACGGTGCTATGGCCCCTTGGGATGCCGGCTACCTCCTCTGCAGTTCCACAGTTCACACCCATCCTAGCTACTCACACAGAGGATGAGGCGCCCCAGAAGACACAGGGGAGGAACCCCAGGGAAGATAGGAGCCAGAGGCCAGATGCGGGGGCTCATGCCTATAATCCTAGCACTCTGGGAGGCCAAGGCAAGTAGATTGCCTGAGCTCACAGGCTCGAGAGCAGCCAGAGCAAGAGCAACAACCCATCTCTAAAAATAGCCGGGGTGTTGTGGCAGGGACCTATAGACCCAGTTACTTGGGAGGCTGAGGCAAGAGAATCGTTTAAGCCCAGGAGTTTGAGGTTGCTAGGGGCTATGATGCCACGGCACCTGTACCGAGGGCAATAAAATGAGACTCTGTCTCAAAAAAAAGGGAGCCAGGACTATCCCCCACAGAAGTCCTGCTTCCCAGAGCTCAGCACATACACACTGTACATCACCCACAAGTCACCATGAGAGCGGGGCACACAATCCAAATAATGCTGGGGGAGAACAGACACTCCTGCCTACCCAAAGGCGTCCCAGAGAAATGCGTGTTTTATTTTTATTTTTTTAATAAGGTTTTTAAAATTTTTTTTTTATTATTAAATCATAGCTGTGTACATTAATGCGATCATGGGGCACCATACACTGGTTTTATAGACCGTCTGACACATTTTCATCACACTGGTTAGCATAGCCTTCCTGGCATTTTCTTAGTTATTGTGTTAAAACATTTACATTCTACATTTACTAAGTTTCACATATTCCCTTGTAAGATGCACTGCAGGTGTGATCCCACCAATCACCCTCCCTCCCCCCCCCCTTGTTTTATTTTTAATGTAAGGATGAGGGAGGCTTTCATAGGAAAAACCAGCTGCTGTCAGGGAAGAACTGAGGCAGTTGGCACCAACAGGGGTCACGCTCGAGCTCTCAGCCTATCTCAGCCTGGGAGAGGCCAGTGTGTTAAATGTCTCTTCCCAGGCTCATACTATGGGGCCTTCAGGGTCCACTGGTACACAGGTGCCCTGGATAAGGGTGTTTACAAGCTCCAGGCCAGACAGACACTAGAAAATAAGGCACAGAGTGAAGGAGGGAACGCATGGCTTTGACTGAAATAAACAAGCTAGAGAGCAGCTAGCAAAGAAGTCACTTTACATGCGGACTGCAAAAGGCCTTGAGGAGACCTGTAAGTACTGGCACAAAAAGATGTCCATAGCATGATTTAGAAAAACATAACAGGGGCTCGGCACCCGTAGCTCAGTGGTTAGGGCACCAGCCACATAGACCAAGGCAAGTAGGTTCGAAACCAGCCCGGGCCTGCTAAACAACAATGACAACTACAACAAAAAAATAGCCAGGCATTGTGGCAGGTGCCTGTAGTCCCACCTACTTGGGAAGCTGAGGCAAGAGAATCACTTAAGCCCAAGAGTTAGAGGTTGCTGTGAGCTGTGAGGCCACGGCAATCTACCGAGGACTCTGTCTCAAACAAAAAAAACCCATAACAGTAAAACGTTAAGGAAGCCAGCCAGAGTGAAGAGATCCCGCTGCACTGTGGTTCGGGGTCCTGATGGCCACAGAGGGAGCCAACCAGTACTTGCTGCTCAAGTCCATCCCTGGACAGCCACCCTAGTGCTTCAAGAGTGTGTGGAGGGATCTGAACTATCAGGCCCTGCTGCACTGAACCCCACCCATAAGGAGAGAGAATTCGGGAAAAGGGGCAAGGGAGAGGAAGGGCCTGGCCAGGTTACCTCATCATCCTTCCATTCGGAGAAGTCGATCTTGAAGGAGGGCAGGGAGAACTGCTGGCTCACCCCTCTCTTGTAGTGGATGGTCTCAGACTGCAGCTGCGGAGTCTTGGGGCTATACCTGAGGGCATCCAAGAGGAAGGTGGTGAGACTGGGGCAGCCAGGGGCCCTTCCGTAGCTCTGGTGACCAGCACGGCAGGCACCACCTACCTTCTGGGGACCCCTCTGGTGGGGGGGGCAGGAAGCACCCTACATGGCCACAAGGCCCTTGCCCTCCCACAGCTCCTACTGCCTCTCTGATCACCACACAGGTCTGTCAGCCTGTGGTTATGCCTTTCCACCAGGTGCTGAGTTTGTTTCCTTCTTTGAAGGAATGCGATGCCAAAGCACACACAGGGAAAGACACATGCTCCCCTCTGCCCCAGAGACTCCACATATCACTCCCGGGGGACTCCTGGGACTCCTCTGCTCTTTCACACTCTGATACAGCCAGAAACAGTCCCATTGTCATCACAAGTGAAGCCCTGTCTTCTCTGAACTACTACACAAGACCCACTGCAGTTTTACTCTGATTCAACCAGGCTCTTGGGAAACACCAGGTAGTCTCCCACATCTCACCATTCCCAATACTGCTTCAAGGATCAGCCTTGTGCAGCTGTCCTGGCTACCAAACGAGCATATCCCAAGATAGAGAGCCCTAGAAGAGAAGCAGCTGGGTCAAAGGGTGCACACATTCAATGCTGATGGACTCTGGTGTCTCCCAACTCAGGAATCCAAAGCACAATCTCACCACCACCACCACCCCCCCATCTACTGTCATGAGGGCCTCCCTGAGTCTCTTGGACAAGGAGGGCATGTCAGCTTAGAGACTGGGAGGTATTGCTATGGTATGCACAAAGACAGGAGAGGCCCCAAACCTGCCATCAGGGTTTCAAGGTAGCCCAAGTCTCTGCCCTCAAGAAAGAACTTGAGTTAGGATGTTATTCGTAGACAGACCTGGGTCTCCTTCTGTGAGCTTGGCAACTCCTCCCTTCAGAGCCTATTTCCTTGTCAAGAAGTGGGAAAAGGACTGGGCACAGTGCCTCACACCTGTAATCCTACCACTCTGGGAGGCTGAGGCAGGTATATTGCTTGAGTTCAGGAGTTTGAGACCAGCCTGAGCAAAAGAGAGACTCCTTCTCTACTAAAAATAGAAAAACTAGCACGGCATTGTGGTGGGCACATGTAATCCTAGCTACTTGGGACCCCGAGGCAAGAGGATCGCTTGAACTCAGGAATTTGAAGCTACTGTGAGCTATGATGCTATGGCATTCCACCCAGGAAAACAGAGTGAGACTCTGTCTCCAAAAAAAAAAAAAGATGTGGGGAAAGGGACCTGTCCTGCAGCTCAAAAGGACAGAGCATAGGGCGGTGCCTGTGACTCAAAGGGGTAGGGCGGCAGTCCCATATGCCGGAGGTGGCAGGTTCAAACCCAGCCCCGGCGAAAAACCGCAAAAAAAAAGAGAACAGAGCATTTCCAATCTGGCTGGGTCCTGTAGCCTCTCCCTGTTCTGGTGACTCTGGCTCAGGTACCACTCAAGCCCAGCACTCTGGGAGGGGAAATAAGCCCACACCAGGTCCCTAAGAGAGAGAATGTGGCATTTCTGTCATCACCCATCCCACAGGGTTCCAGGACAGTTACAGTGAGCAGGTCTGCAAGTCATCCTCTGCTTTTCTGCCTCTTTGGGTGGCTCTTTCTGGCTCCTCGAGCCAGTAAGCCAAGGCCTGACATAGGGCTACTTAGGCTGCTCACCTGGGGCAGATGTCACCTGGGGTGGTCTGTCTGATCTTGACCCATACCCTCTCTGAGACAGCCCTCAGGCACCTCCCCAGAACCTGGGCTCCTCCATCACAGTGGCTGCACCCAAGGAAAACAAGCCACAGGAGTACCAGCTATCATAGGAGGCCCAAGGAGTGAGTGTGCCACGCTTACCCCCAGAGCAGCAAGGAGTGGGCAGAGGGGCTTGCTGTGGTCCCGCCCAATGCTGCTACACCTGCGCACTCCCCACCTGTGGTAGTACATATGCATGCAGCGTGTGTATCATTAAAGTAACCAAGTGTGAGGTAGAAGTGAAGCCTCAGAGAAGAAAATCCAGGAAAAGGGACCTGCTTCTTCCCTCAATCTGCCCAGGTCCTAGGTATGAGGGAGAATAAAGCATTTGGCGACCTCACCTGATGGGACGTTCCCCAAGAAGCCCCAACCAAACTGTCTCCACCTGCAACTTTGAACCCCTAGTCTCCTTTCATGAGTACCTGGCCTGTGTAAGCTGAGCAAGAGGTATACTGTTCAATCCTCAAAGCAACCATAAGGAGGAAGCAACAGCTGCCCCTTACTTCCAGTGAAGAAATTGAGGCCCAGCCTGCAATCCTAGCACTCTGGGAGACAAGAAGATCCATTGAGCTCAGGAGTTCAAGACTAGCCTGAGCAAGAGCGAGATCCTTTCTCTACTGAGAATAGAAAAATTAGGTGGCATGGTGGCGGGCACCTGTAGTCCAGCTACTTGGGAGACTGAGGCAGGATTGCCTGAGGCCAAGAGTTAGAGGTTGCTGTAAGCTAGGCTGACTCCATAGCATGCCAGCTTGGGCAACAAAGTGAAAATCTGTGAAAGGAAGGAAGGAAGGAAGGAAGGGGAGGAAGGAGAAGAGGAAGGGAGGAAGGAAGGAAGGAAGAGAGGAAGGAAGGAAAAACTGAGGCACAGGGCAGCACCTGTGGCTCAGTGGGTAGAGCACCGGCCCCATATACCGAGGGTGGCAGGTTCAAACCTGGGCCTGGCCAAACTGCAACAACAACAACAAAAAATAGCTGGGCATTCTGACAGGTGCCTGTAGTTCCAGCACCTACTCAGGAGGCTGAGGCAAGAGAATCGCCTAAGCCTAGGAGTTGGAGGTTGCTGTGAACTGTGACACCACGGCACTCTACCGAGGGTGATAAAGTGAGACTCCGTCTAAAAAAAAAAAAGAAAGAAAAACTGAGGCACAAGCAGCTACATGTCCCAAGTCACAGGGCAGGACTCAAGGCCTAGTCTATCAACCACCACCTACCCCCACAGCCAAACTGGAGCCGCCAAGTGGTCAGCTCCCAATGTAGGAAGGAGGTGGTGCATTTCCTCCCATCAGTAAGGCTGAATGCAATTCTGCCCAGGGGCTGCTGAAGCTGCGGTTATAAACATTTGGTCTCTGGCCTGGACCTGGCACAAAGCTCCTATTCCCCTGGAATTTCCTGGGTGACAAGAGCAGCGTCTTTGGTTCTAATGAGGCAACTCTTGGGGATTCCAGGATGGGGGCTGGTCAACAGAAAGACCAAGCCAGGATTAGAAGCCTGGAACTCTCAGCCCTATCCCTCTCCTCCAAGGTAGGGGAAAGGAGCTGGAATCGTGTGAAGTGAAGAAGGCTCCAAAGAAAAGAAAATGTAGGGTTGCTGCAGGTTCCAGGCAGGTGGGGGTCCTTGCCCTGGACTCCCTCCTATGCACCGCTTCATCTGACTGTTCACCTGAATCCTTTTAATTATAATAGACCAATAAATAATAGACCACCTGAGCTCTGTGGGCCATCCTCACAAATTACCATGCTCAAGGAGGGGACTGCAGGAACCTTGATTTATAGCTTGGTAAGAAGCACAGGTGACAAGTTGGGACTTGCAACTGCCACCTCACACTGGGGCAGCCTTGTGGGATTAAGGCCTCAACCTGCAGGGGGTACACTAACTCCAGACAGCCAGTGTCAGAACTCACACACGCCAGAGGATACCAATGGCATCCACAGAAGAATAGGAAATGACCTGGTATGAGAAAAGCCCCCATGTTTTGGTGGTGTGATGAGTATCACAAGAGAACACAACTGGTTTTTTTCACTCAGTCAGAAAGCCAGAGAGAAGGCTCCCATAGGAGCCTGAAGCCCTCAAGACCCCAGCGATGCCAGCAGCTGCGGGACTCACACGGCCCTGCCATTCAGGAACTCCTCCACCGCCTGGCAGTAGATGGTGATGGCCACCCGGGCATCAGCATCAAAGGTGAACTCCAAACTGTAGAGCACCCGGGGCTTCTCGTTGTCCTCGGTGGGGCTGTCGGCATCATCCTTGTACCTACTCAAGGGAGGTGGAGAGGGAACAGGTCAGGGGGTCATAGTCTGTGGAGGCAGCTGCTGGGACACATCTCACTTTTCTAGCAAACACAGAAGCCCAGTTCCTGTTTATTTTATTTACTCATTTATTTTTTTAGAGAGAGTCTCATTTTGCCACCCTCAATAAAGTGACAGGGCATCACAACTCACAGTAACTTCAAACTCTTAGCTTCAAGCAATCCTCTTGCCTCAGCCTCCCAAGTAGCTGGGACTGCAGGTGCTCACCACAAAGCCCAGCTACTTTATTTTAGAGATAGGATCTCGTTCTTGCTCAGGCTGGTCTCAAACTCCTGAGTTCAACCAATCCACTCACCTCAGCCCCACAGAGTGCTAGGATCACAGGTGTAAGCCACTGCACTGGGCACTACTTCCTATTTAGACAAGAAGGCTCAACAATCCAGGGTTTACTTTCCCCTTCTTTCCGCCCACGGAAAAGTGGGGGATGAATCCTTTGGGTTTTATAGGTGGCCCCAAATGCCTCAAGTCTGGGTCATTCTGAGCTGTGGGGGACACTGTCCTGCCCACTGTTGCTGCAGGAGGTTCAGCAACACCCCTGGCCTTCAGCCATTAAGATGCCAGGAGCACCCCACTCCCCAGATGTTTTTAGACAGTACCCAGTGTCCCTGGGGCACAAGTGCTCAATTAAAAAACCCTAGTTTAGGCAGCGCCCGTAGCTCAGTGTGTCTGGCGCCAACCATATACACCAAGGCTGGCAGGTTCAAACCTGGCCTGGGTCAGATAAGGCAACAATGACAACTGCAACAAAAAAATAGGCCGGCGTTATGGTGGGTGCCTATAGTCCCAGCTACTTGGGAGGCTGAAGCAAGAGAATCGCTTAAGCCCAGGAATTGGAGGTTGCTGTGAGCTGTGACGTAATGACACTCTACCCAGGGCGACATCTTGAGATTCTGTCTCAAAAAAGAAAAGAAAACCCCTAGTTTAAAGGATCTAGTAGGTTCCAGTGCTCTTTCTCACTCTCAGCAAGGAGCACCTCTGGTTGCCTGCAGCCCTGCTCACAGCCCCTGGTCCCACTCGAGGCCCACTTCTCTTCCCAGGACCTGCCTGGAACCCCTACCCAGGCACATCCCACAGAGTTCTAGATACCCCAGGGTTCCAGCCTCAGGGTTCCCAGGGGCAGGACCAAAGGTTACCTCACAAGCCGGAGGGAGTCTTTCCGGATGTTCACCAGGCTCCTCAGTGTCTTCACTGGCTCGTGGGGAGCAGGAGTGACATAAGGAAACTAAGAAGGAAAAGCCGGAAGCAATCCCAGGTGACTGCCTTGTAGTAGCAGAGGACAGAAAATGTAAGGTTCTCAGCCCTGACTGGTCTCCTGAGCTCTGTCCTTGAAGAGGGGCCACAATGGGTGCTGGGGATGCTGCCCTCATCTACAGTAAAGAAACATCAGGCAGGACAGCCAGCAAGGAATACCCAGGACCACACCACCCTGACAGAATCCAGCCTCTCAGATGTGTCCCCAGTTCCAGGGAGGACCTTCAGTGACTTCACCTGGCCAGAGAGATGGGATAGGAGATGGCCAAGGTTGGAATCTGTTTTTTTTTTGACACAGAGTTTCACTTAATTGCCCTTAGTAGTGTACCATGGCATCTTAGCTCACAGCAACCTCAAACTCTTGGGTTCAAGTCATCCTCTTGCCTCAGTCTGCCAAGTAGCTGGGACTACAGGGGCACACCACAACACCGGCTATTTTTAGAGACGGGGTCTTGTGCTGGCTCAGGCTGGTCTTGAACCTGTAAGCTCAGACAATACACCTGCCTCAACCTCCCAAGAGCTGAGATTACAGGCGTGAGCCACTGCGTCTGGCCCAAGGTTGGAATCTTGAGCTATATTCCTGGTAGTGGAGCGTGATGCTGCCACTGCCTCTGAACAAGGCAGTCAATCCATACAACAAGGACAGCCAGTAAAGGTTTAGGAAGGTTTGCACATGAGTGCATATAAAACAGGTGACATTTGGACTCAGCACCAGCCACATACACCGGTGCTGGTGGATTCGAACCTGACCTGGGCCAGCTAACCAACAATGACAACTGCAACAAGAAAATAGCTAGCCTTGTGGCAGACACCTGTAGTCCCAGCTACTTAGGAGGCTGAGGCAAGAGAATTGCTTAAGCCCAAGAGTTTGAGGTTGCTGTGAGCAGTGATGTCATAGCACTCTACTGAGGATGACATAGTGAGACTCTGTCTCAAAACAAAACAAAACAAAACAAAACAGGTGACATTTGGAAGATATCGCGTGTCAACATCAGTGTCTGGCTTTGACACTGTACAGGAGTTCTCTAGGATTTCATCACTAGGAGAAGGTGGCAAGGGGCACACAGGATCTAAGATTTCTTACAATTGCAGGTGACTCCACAATGGAGTCAAAATGAGAAGTCAAAAAAGCCCTACAAAGGCCACTGTGAGCCAGCCCACCAGGAGATGAGGCCACACAGAGTCAAGGCTCCTGCTCCTGCTGACCTGAAGGGTCAGGGACAGCTCCCTACTGGTCCCACAGGCAGGAGGGGGTGGCACTCAGCTCTGTCCCCTGGCCGCAGGATCAAAGTTTCATGTCACAAAGCTGCCCAGTGGCTAAGACAACCTGGAAATCCTGGTCTGAAAGGTGAGGGAGTCCAGCATCCCCTTAGGGAGAGGTCTCCCACCTGGCTCTTGCTTTGGCCTCCCAGGATTTATGGGCCACACTGTCTCTTGCCCAAATGGCCTGTGCCCTCTCACCTGCTCCTCTGTTCTCTGGTCCCCTGCTTTCTTGCTCCTCCTGGGGGGCTCTTTCCTGCTTTTCATGGCTTGGCTCAGCCACGAGTCCATGGGGCCTACCCTCCATCCCTCTCTCTATGAACCATGCACTCACCCAATGCCAACTATCTGCACCCCACTAGGGAACAGGGTAGGGTCTGCCTACTGTCCCAGCCCCTAGAAGAGCGCCAGGCAATCAGTGTTGAACAAACGGACAGCCATGCCTGAATGTGTATCCTTCTGGTAACTAGTAAAAAAGTTCACCATCTGTTTGGGGTTCTCTTCCAGAGCATATCTTTTGCCCATCCTTCTATGGAACATGGATGTTCTTTTTGCTTTTTAAAGAAAGTCATCCAAAATGCCTGGAATCAAATCTGTAACTTCATGCAGCCCTATAGCCTGGGGGCAACAGTTCAATATGGCTGCTCTGTTCCTCAGTGACCTGCAACTGGCTGTCTGGCTTCTAAGGGACAGTGCCAGGACACACCCTGTTACAGTCACACACCCACATCTGGCTCAACTGCAGGCCTATCAGGAGCTCTGCCAGTTTGGGGTGACTTGGTGCCTGCCTGCCCTCCCAGAGGGGTCAGATGACTGGGGACAGGGCCTCCCAACCCTCCCCCTCCCCCCAAGTGGGGATAGAAGGCTGGACCTCTCACAGGACCTCTCACAACCACTACAAGGAAACACACAGCTGGGGACAGAGCTTCCCCACCAAGGGGACAGATAGCTAAGAACAGGACCTTCTAGACAACTAGGGACAGGGCTTTCCATACTACTCCCTCCCCCCCTCCCCCCCCCCCCAGTAGGGATAGACAGTGGGACAGTGGGGAACGAATGGCTAGAGAAAAGGCCTCTGACCTCCACAGCTCCAGGAGCCTCAGACCCACCTGAACTGGCCGGCTGCCCAAGAAGTTCAGATCCATGTTCTCACCAAAGAGGTAACCTTCAGGGTGGGGGGTGTCAAATTTCTCGCCTCCCATGAAAAAGTGGGAAGCAAAGTAGTTTCCTGTTTAAAAAAAGAATACAGTTGTAGATTCTCCGGCTCAACATGGCCCAAGAGGGAACATGATGACCTGAGAAAGACTCAGTCCTGAGAGAAGCTAGCACGGGGGGCCCATGGAACTGGCTTCCTGTGGGATGACCCAGTCAGCCACACCTCAGGCCTTCCAAGGAAACCTACAGGCCTCTGTAGCTCATCAGCCTTAACACTTACCCTCTCCTGGACTACTCCCTCCCTACAGTCATCAGGTCTCAACTCCTGCCTCACTGCCCCCTGCAGTGGGCTGAGCCATGTCCCCCATAGAAATGTGTCCAAGTCCTACCCTACCTCCACCTCCTGTGCATGTGACCCTGTTTGGAAGAAGGGTCTTTGTTGACATGATCAAGTAAAGATGAGGTCATACTGGATTAGGGAAATCTAAATCCAGTGACTAGAATCTTAAAAGAAAGGAAGACATTTGGACACAGATACACATACAAGGGAAAGCAGAGATTGGAATGATGTGGTCACAAGCCAAGGAGTGACAGGCAACCTGGAGCCTTCAGAAGCAGAAAATAAGACAGGCTCTTCCCCTGGCACCTGCTGAGGGAGGTCCTGCTGACACCTTGATTCCCCAATTCTGGGCTCCAGAACTGTAAGAGCACATTTCTATTGCTCTAAGCCACGGTTAACGGTCCCTTGTTACAGCTTCCTCAGAAAATCTTTACACAGTCCCTTACCCCAGAGCCAACAGGCAGGAACCAAAGCCCAGACATTCCACTTCGTGTCAACATCTTTTCATTGGACAAGGAAATTGAATACATATCAATTTGAAGTTTTTAAGTCAATAAAAATAGAATAAGATACAGGTAAGCACAGGATGCCTTCCCATATCACCTGGGCCTTATATAGCCCCACCACATGAAAGCATCAGTGCATCTTAGTACGCAAAGTCTTTAAAGGTGGCAACTCATACAACAGCCTGTGGGGTATTGGCAGGGGGCAGGCATCCAAAGCCCTGGGACCCGGGATCTCTGGACCCTTCCTCTGGGCATCAGCTTCAGTTTTGGTTGGCCTTCGGCCCATCAAATCTCAAGCCTGAATCACAGAGCAGGGGAAAGGACCTCAGCCAGAAGCCACAGAGAACCCAGTGCAGAGCTACCAGTTCTGTTCTGCCAAGATATATGCAATGTTCATAAAACAGCAGATAGGCTGGGCACAGTGGCTCACACCTGGAATCCTAGCATTCTGGGAGACCAAGGCAGGAGGATCCCTTGAGCTCAGGAATTCAAGATGGAGCCTGAGCAAGAGCAAGAGCCCATCTCTACCAAAAATAGGAAAATTAGCCAGCATTATGGCAGTCCCAGCTATTCGGGAGGCTGAGGCAGGCGGATCACTTGAGCCCAGTGGATGAGGTTGCAGTGAGCTATGATGACACCACTGTGATCCAACCTGGGCAACAAAGAGAGATCCTGTCTCAAAACCAAAACAACCAAAAAAAAAAAAAAACCTAGAAGGACTTAAGTTGACAGTTGATAAATCATTATTATTTGTTATTATTAGATTTTATGTGAATTTTGGACACTATTACCATATCAAAATATCATTAATTCCCATCAAATTTACATGATCAACATTTCTCAACTTAAAAAACAGAACCAGAGGCTCAGCACCCATAGCACAGTGGTTATGGCTCCAGCCACATACACCAAGAGTGGCGGGTTCAAACCCAGCCTGGGCCAGCTAAACAACAATGATAATTGCGTCAATATAACAAAAATAACCGGGCATTGTGGCAGGGGCCTATTGTCCCAGCTGAGGCAAGAAAATCGCTTAAGCCCATGAGTTTGAGATTGCTGTGAGCTGTGATGCCACTGCAATCTACCGAAGGAGACACAGTGATTCTGTCTCCAAAAAAAAAAAAAAACAGAATTGGTGCTGAAAACTGTATCATTCTAGCAGTCAGTCATATTCAATTGTGAATATGTGAATTAACCAGGAAGAAGAAGTAGTCCATCAACTTAGAAGATACCTTTTCAATGTTTTTTAGTATTTCTGTTTATTTTTGATAAAAACTATAATATCTGATCAGTTGGGTATTTGCAATGGTCATTTAAGCCACAAGAAAAATTCTTACTTCAGAGTATTAGGATGGGCTCAGCGCCTGTGGCTCAAGCAGCTAAAGCACCAGCTACATACACCTGAGCTGGGGGGTTTGAATCTAGCCCGCCAAACGACGATGATGGCTGCTTGGGAGGCTGAGGCAGGAGAATCGCTTGAGCCCAGGAGTTGGAGGTTGCTGTGAGCTGTGATGCTACAGCACTCTACCCAGGGAAACAGCTTGAGTCTCTGTCTCAAAAAAAAAAAAAAAAAAAAAAAAAATAGGCTCGGCACCTGTGGCTCAAGCGGCTAAAGCGCCAGCCACATACACCTGAGCTGGCAGGTTCAAATCCAGCCCGGGCCCGCCAAAAAATGACAGCTGCAACCAAAAAATAGCCAGGTGTTGTGGCGGGCACCTGTAGTCCCAGCTACTTGGGAGATGGAGGCAGGAGAATCGCTTGAGCCTGGGAGTTTGAGGTTGCTGTGAGCTGTGATGTCATGGCACTCTACCCAGGGCAACAGCTTGAGGCTCTGTCTCAAAAATTAGAGTTTGAGGCAAAGTAAGAGATACACAATAAAGATCCAGTGTGTATATGAGCGTTTCAAAGACTAAAACAATAGATTAAAACACACCTAAAACTATAATTCTAGAAAATTTTTGAAATACTAAAAAAGACTAAAACTTCACATGAAAAGGACATACTACATATCTTAAAAATGAGATATACAACAATAAATGGAATATATTACATAGTAAAACAGTAAGATTTACAAAAAAAAAAAAAAATGAGTTGAATCACTTATTTTCCCACCGAGAACAGGAATCTTGATTTTAAATTAAAATTTTAGGACCACTGGAATCATTTGCAGAAATTACCATGTAGATATTCACTTTATTCTGGAACCTGGAATATTTTACCCCCATGTTTTTCATACTTTTTAAGTCGCAGAATTGATTTTTCAAGCCAAAGTTTATATTGCAGACTAAAAGATAAAGTTGAAGAATTGTCCTGGTTAACTCAGGAAGGACAGTAGGAACCAGACTTTCCCTGAGGCACCTCTGGAAAATTCTAAGTTACTGTTGAGAAAATTGGTATATTTGAATTTCAGTTTAAGGAATTTGTTTTTTAGTTGATTGTTTTTGGATCTCTGTGTTCTGAGTTTATGATAAAACATATGGCAGAATCTATAGGTAGAAATTTGTTTAAAATATATTAGGAACAGCCTTAATATATTTGAAGGCCTTAATATATTTTAAGGCTGTTGTTTTTTGTGGTTTTTGTTTTGTTTTGTTTTGTTTTTCAGTTTTTGTCTGGGGCTGGGTTTGAACCCGCCACCTCCAGCATATGGGTCCGGCTCTCTACCCCTTTGAGCCACAGGTGCCGCCCATAAGGCTGTTCTTAATATATAATAATAATATATAATAATGGCCTTGTTTTGCCATTCACATTTAATACTGTCTAGTCCAAGTTTCCTCTAGGTCCAGAAAAGGACCTGGCTAAGTATAGAATGAGTACTCAATAGATATTAAATAGATGAATCATTACAAGTATAATCATTTTCTGCTTGAGCACTTCTATTTTATTTTATTTTATTTTATTTATTTATTTAGAGACAGAGCCTCAAGCTGTCGCCCTGAGTAGAGTGCTGTAGCATCACAGCTCACAGCAACCTCCAACTCCTGGGCTCAAGCGATTCTCTTGCCTCAGCCTCCCAAGTAGCTGGGACTACAGGTGCCTGCCACAATGCCCACCTATTTTTTTGGTTGCAGCCCTCATTGTTGTTTGGTGGGTCCAGGCTGGATTTGAACCTGCCAGCTCAGGTGTATGTGGCTGGTGCCTTAGCCGCTTGAGCCATAGGCCCTGAGCCTTGAGCACTTCTAATGATGGAAAATTCATTATCTTATAAAATTATTCTTTTTTACTAACTCTGACAGAAACTTAACATAGAAACTGAAATTACATTTGTTTGTGGTTCCTTTTTTTCTTTTTCTTTTGAGACAGAGTCTCACTTGGTTACCTTTGGGAGAGTGCCGTGGCATCACAGCTTACAGCAACCTCAGACTCTTGGGCTCAAGTGATTCTTTTGCCTTAGCCTCCCAGATAGCTGGGTGTACAGGCGCCCACCACAAAGTCTGGCTATTTTTATAGACAAGGTCTCACTCTAGCTTGGGCTGGTCTCAAATTCGTCAGCTCAGGCAATCCATCTGCCTCCCAGAGTGCTAGGATTACAGGCATGAGCCACCATACCCAGCCCCCATGGTTACTTTTTGTTTGTAGTTTTCCTCTTCAGCTACTCAGGTAAAATTTTGTCCTTCTTTCAGGCAAAAGAAAAAAAAAAAAAAGAAAGAAACATTACTTAACATTATTAGTTTTTATTGTAATTAATTAGTTATTAGAATAATAATCAGAAAACCCATCCGTTGGCCCAAAAAGAGTGCTGAAATTTTGCTGTATGTGCTTAAAAATGCAGAGAATAATGCTGAACTTACAGGTTTAGGTGTAGATTCTCTGGTCCTTGAGTGTATCCAGGTACACAAAGCACCCAGGATATGCCACTGGGCTTACAGAGTCATGGCTGGATTAACCCACACATCAAGTCCCCTGCCACATTGAGATGATCCTTACCTTAAAGGAACAAATGGTTCTTACACCAGAAGAGGAACTTGCCTAGAAGAAAGAGATATCCCAGAAAAAACTGACCAAATAAAAACTTATGGCACAAGAATAAATGCAGCCTAAAATAAATGCAAATAAAAGTTAAAAAAAAAAAAAGAAAGAAAACCCACTACTATGAAAAAATGTTTCCTTCATCAATTTATTCATTCATTTGTCAAACAATTATTAAATGCCTACTGCGTGCCAGACATTGTGGTTAGTAAGCTTTACTTTTCTCATCCATAAAAAATAGACTAATGGGGCCAGGTACAGTGGTTCACACTTGTAATCTTAGCACTCTGAGAGGCTGAGGCAGGTGGATTGCTTGAGCTCATGAGTTTGAGGCCAGCCTGAGCAAGATCGAGACCCCGTCTCCAGAAAATAGCTGGGCATTGTGGTGGCTGCCTATACTCCCAGCTACTTGGGAGGCTGAGGCAAGAGAATCACTTGAGCCCAGGAATTTGAGGTTGCTGTGAGCTATGATGTAATGGCACTCTACCTAGGGTGACAAAATAAGACTGTTTCAAAAAAAGAAAAAAGAAAGGAAACTAATAATAATAATACCTTTATTATGAATTGTTAAAGGATTAAATGAGTGCTTTGTAAGTACCTGAGATTGTATAATAATTGTTCTCTATAGAATGTGAATTCTTGACCTGGTAATGTAGAATCTTCAAATAGGTGATGGTTCACGCCTATAATCACAGCACTTGGAAGGCCAAGGTGGGAAGATGACTTGAACTCAGCAGTTCAATACCAGCCTGGGCAAGATCCCATCTCTTAAAACAAATAGCCAGGCAGCTCGGTGCCAGTAGCACAGTGGTTATGGTGCCAGCCACATACACTGAGGCTAGAGGGTTCGGACCTGGCCTGGGCCAGCTAAACAACCATGACAACTGCAACAAAAAATAGCTGGGCATTGTGGCAGGTGCCTGTAGTCCCAGTGACTTGGGAAGCTGAGGCAAGAGAATCATTTAAGCCCAAGACCTTGAGGTTGCTGTGAGCTGTGACACCATGGCGCTCTACCGAGGGTGACATAATGAGACTCTGTCTCAAAAAAAAAAAAAAAAAAAAAAGCCAGGTCCCATGGCACACACTTGTTATCCCAGGTACTCAGGAGGCTGAGACAGGAGGATCACTTAAAGTCAGAAGTTCAAGACTTCAGTAAGCTATGATTGCACCACTGCCCTCCAGCCTGAGCCAGAGTGAACCTTGTCTGTAAAACAATAATATGAATACATTTGGAAAAACAATAAAAATAGAAAGTGAGTTCTCAGAGAATGTAGCATTATATTTGTCCTGTTATTTCCTAGTACTATAATAAAGTGATTGTTCTATAGTGTTTTATAATGTTAAATCATCAAACTATGTGAAAATCTTTGTTAAACTACAAAAATATATAAATATAAAATAATTTATTCCATAGTCATAGAAATAGATAATGTGGTTTTCAGACTATTGCTACTTAAAGCCCAGAGTTCCAGAGGTGTCTCAATGATGGCCCCCATAGACAGTACCTGAGGTACACAAGAGAGAAGTATAGATTCCAGACCCTCCCCAGCACAAATTAGAACAACCCCATTTATTTCACTTATTTTGCTATAAAAAAAATATTTGTATGTATTATCTGGTTTGTGTTCTTCTAAACCATACTAAATTTATCCTGTGATGATTTCTGTTATTCTTTGTCCTTTGTCATACTGATTTTTCCCTTTTCTGTTTGACAGACAGATGTACTGGTTATGAGCTGTGATCTGATAACAGATGTTGCTTTACATGAAGTTGTGGACCTGTTCAGAGCGTATGATGCATCACTTGCTATGTTAATGAGAAAAGGCCAAGATATCTTAGAACCAGTTCCTGGTCAAAAGGGGGGGGAAAAAGCAGGTAAGGAAACTTGCAGTTTGATTTATTTGTGCTAGGAGTTGAAGACATAGTCCCTGGCTCCACGCCTGTAGCTCAAGCAGGTAAGGTGCCAGCCACATACACCAGAGCTGGTGGGTTCGAATCCAGCCCGGGCCTGCCAAACAACAATGACAACTACAACCAAAAAATAGCCCAGGCATTGTGGCGCCTGTAGTCCCAGCAACTTGGGAGGCTGAGGCAAGACAATCATTTAAGCCTAAGTGTTGGAGGTTGCTGTGAGCTGTGATGCCACAGCACTCTGCCCAGGGCGACAACTTGAGTTTCTGTCTAAAAAAAAGAAGAAAGACAGTCTCTGACTTAAATAAACTTATAACTATTGATTAGGTTCTGTAATGTTCAAATCCAGCCCAGGCCTGCCAAACAACTATGACAACTACAACCAAAAAATAGCCAGGCATTGTGGTGGGTGCCTATAGTCC
Organism: Loris lydekkerianus; assembly: GCA_963574355.1. Taxonomy (NCBI): domain Eukaryota; kingdom Metazoa; phylum Chordata; class Mammalia; order Primates; family Lorisidae; genus Loris; species Loris lydekkerianus. Next base: position 490 of record CAUYPK010098003.1, on the reverse strand, counting down.
CAGCTACTTGGAAGGCTGAGGCAAGAGAATCACTTAAGCCCAAGAGTTGGAGGTTGCTGTGAGCTCTGATGCCACGGCACTCTACCCAGAGCAACAGCTTAAGTCTCTGTCTCAAAAAAAAAAAAAAAAGAAAAAGAAAAAAGACACAGTCCCTGACTTAAATATGCTTATAACTATTGATTAGGTTCTGTAATGTCCTTTTGTATGCAGAGAAGAGCATTCACAACTATTTGCATTGTATTTAAGGTTCAAATAATTGAATACACATATCTAAGAAACAAAACAATCTAATTTAAAATCAATTTATTTAAATATTTAAACTTTAATTAGAAAAATTTAATGAGATACTTTTTTTTTTTTTTTCACCATACACTGGTTTTATGTACCATTTGACAAATTTTCATCACACTGGTTAACATAGCCTTCCTGGCTTTTTCTTAGTTATTGTGTTAAGACTTTTATATTCTACATTTAGTAAGTTTCACATGTA
>CAUYPK010098001.1:0-31832 GCA_963574355.1 Loris lydekkerianus | reverse complement strand
CTCAAAGTAGTTTTGATTTGCATTTCTCTGATGATTAAAGATGATGAGCATTTTTTCATATGTCTGTAGGCCGTGCACTTGTCTTCTTCAGAGAAGTTTCTCTTCAAGTCCCTTGCCCATCCTGTGATGGGATCACTTGTTCTTTTCTTGCTTATATGTTTGAGTTCTCTGTGGATTCTGGGTATTAAACCTTTGTCGGAGATATAACCTGCAAGTATCTTCTAGGACAGAGCTTTCTTATTCTCCCAGCTGGCCCTTCCAGACCCCTGGGATGGGATGAGAGAATCCTGGGAATTTGCTTTCATGGGGTGCACTCACAGCCTTTGGAGATGTGATCCTGGGGACATTCTAACCATTGCTTCTGTGAAGCGAATCAGAAAGGTAAAGTTACTATCCTCACTTAAAGAAATTTGGCTATTATTGCAAATGGAAATCAGAGTTTACCCCAAAGATAAAGTGGGGAGAAAGTTGTTCATTACAGAAAAACAGAGACAGTGAACCCATCTGCATATGTTCAGGAGAGAAGGGGCTAGCAGTTTTAGCGTAGTGACAGGGGGGCAGGTGACATGTGCTTATCTATATTCTTGTGGCTGTTTATAGATGAAAGATTTGAGGCCCAGAGAGGTTCAGTGGCTGGATAAGTTGGTGGCAGGGTACAGATTTATACCCACAATCACAAAAGCCCAGGCTTTCTGGATCTCTAGAATAAGGACCCTCTGTATGGAGGAGGCTTGTAGCTGGTCCGCCCTCTGGGACTGCATTGTCCCCTCCATGGGTCCTTCCCCACCTGTCCACTGTGGTGGCACCATGCCTGTCCCTCAAAGATCCAGTTTATAAAGAAAAGATGCAGGTTAATTAGCCTCATCCCTGTTTTATGAAGAGAGAGCTGGCTGCCCTTTGGCCTCTCTGCACTCAGCAGCTCCAAGGTCAGAATACGTTTCAGACATCAACATCCTCAGCAGTTTTTGACCACAGCCAAGGTGCTGTGTGATAGGTCTGGGGAGTGGGGAGAGAGGAAAACACTAGAAGCTCATTAGAAGTTCATTTAATTAAATTTAACCAGAGTTTGCTGAGGTCTAGGTGTAGTAAATATCAGAGAGATCACAGAGGGTGACAGAAGCTATACTAAAGGGCTGTGCTGTCTAGTTGGACAGAATTTGCTAATTAAAACTGTATTAAAATACGAGATAGCATATAAGGAGGGGCCAGAAAAGTAGGGATGGAAACATGAAGAAGACAGACACTGCTCTTGTTCTCAGGATATCTGGATTCAACTCAGTGCCCGTCCTAGCTCTACAGTCTTAACCAAGGCACATAACCTCTCTGAGCCTCACTTTTCTCAACTATAGAGAGAATAATTCTAACCTCGTAAGGTTATCTTGAGAAATAACTAGAAGTTATAACTAATGTAGAATGATTCTACTTTATATCTGACATCTAGATGTAGATAAAAGTTTAGATATATTATTAAATATTAGGGGGTGAACATTTTGGTTAACTTTTTTTTTTTTTTTTTGAGACAGAATCTCACTTTCTTGCCCTCAGCAGAGTGCTGTGGCATCATAGCTCACAGCAACCTTACACTCTTGGGCTCAAGTGATTCTCTTGCCTCAGCCTCCTAATTAGCTGGGACTATAGGCACCCACCACAATGCCTGGCTATTTTTAGAGGCAGGGTCTTGCTCTGACTCAGACTGGTCTCAAACTCATGAGCTCACGCAATTAACCCAGCTTGGCCTCCCAGAGTGCTAGTATTACAGGCGTGAGCCACCACACTTGGCCTTTGGTTAACATTTTTTTAAATGATTTAAAACAACAATCACTTATTTAACTGGGACTTGGAAATTTAGACTGGGCTTAGGTGGACAGTTTTTCTCCTGATTTTGGCAGATCTCTGCTAAATCTGCTAGATCTTATGTGGTAGGTCAGTTGGTGGGTTGTCTTACAGCCGGACAATCTAGCATGGCTGTGGTTGCATGTCTGGAGGCCAGTAGGCTGTTGACTGGGAAATATTTCTTTCAACATCAGCAGGCTAGATCAGGCTTCTTCACATAATTAATTGAGTTTGAATCTAGCTAAATTGGCACTAGGTGCTCCAAAGAAGGTACCCCACCAAAAGAACCCCCCAAACTTACACTCTCCATTGCCAAGAAAAATAGCAACAATTCATCAACTGTCTTTCATCACTGTAGGGACAGGAGAGACCCATGTGGGCCAGGACAATCAATGGTCAGGGAAGTCTTTTTGGAGGAGGGAGATTTGAGCTGAGCCTGGGAGGATGAACAAGACACAGGCTAGTGGAGAACTGAGAATGCTCCAAGGATTTTCAGTGGCTGGTAAGGGAGGAAACATTTTTGCTGACAATGAAGAACATTCTTCTTCCATTGTTAGAGAAGTAAACCAAGTTTAGTGTAGAAGAAGGGGATTTTCCCTGGTCATACCGTGGTCTCCGTGCCTGACATCAGCAGGTGTTTACCCTCCAGTGGTACCTTCCTCCCCACCAAATCAAAAGGAGCATGAGGGGAAAGGAGGAGTCTGGGAAAGTGAAGATAAGATCTATTTCCAAATAATTTGAAATTTATGGAGAAGTTGTAACAATGACACAGAGAATTTCTGTATCTCCTTCACTGAACTTTCCTTAATGTCGATGCTTCATATAACTATTACGCACTTGTCAAAATTAAGAAACTAACATTGGTATAATATTAGTGACTAAACTACTCATTGTAATCAGATTTTACCAGTTTTTCTATTCATGTCCTTGTTTTCTATTTAGGATCCAATTCAGGAGACCACATTGGATTAAGTCATCACATCTCCTTACTTCTCACTACATCTATGACAGTTTCTTATTCTTTCTTTGTTTCTAAAAGTATCAAGGTCATGACAGAGTATGGATATTTTATAGAATGCCCTTCTATTTGTCCAATGTTTTCTCATGATTAAACTGAGGTTACGTTCTTTGGGAGAGAACACCCAACATCTCAGATGGATCTCAAGGGAATTATGATGAATGAAAGCAGACCCCAAAGGTTACAAACAATATGATTCCATTTATATAACATTCTTGAGACGACAACATTATAAAAATGGAAAATAGATTAGTGATTTCCAGGGGCTTGGGGGGGCAGAGGGAGACTGCTGTGGCCAGCAGTCCTGGACATGATGGAACAGTATAGTGTCTTGTCTGTGGTGCTGGTCCCGCAGATCCACTCAGGTCATAAAACTGCACAGAAGTTCATACACACACTCGTATAAAATGGTGAAATATAACTAAGGCTATTGAATTCTATCAATGTAAATTTCCTGGTTATAAAATTGCCTGAAAGCTTTCTTATTCTCCCAGCTGGCCCAATGTCAAAAGGATTGACCTTGATTCTCCTGCCTCAGCCTCCCAAGTAGCTGGTACACAGTGACGTACCCTTCTCATCATGTGGAAGCAGAGGTACGTGACCAATGTGGCTTTCATTGGCAACACTGACCTTGACTGTTTGCCTTCAGATTTTCCCCTATAAACTATTATTTTCTTTTCCATTCCCTATTCTTTGGGAAAAAACCACCATGTGCAGCCCACAGTCAAAGGAAAAGGAATTAAGCTGAGGCTAAGAGTATTTTCAACTTTCAATTTTGATATAATTGTGGATGTGCGTGTAGTTGTAAGAAATCATATAGAGAGATCCTCTGTGCTCCTCACCCCTTTCCCCCAACAGTGGCAATCTTATAGCACAATTTTATAACCAGGAAATTGACATTGATAGAATTCATGAGCCTTATTCATATTTCACCATTTTATATGAGTGTGCGTGTGTGAACTTCTATGCAGTTTTATGACCTGAGCAGCACCACAGACAAGATACCGTACCATTCCATCATGTCCAGGACTGCTGGCCACAGCGGTCTCCCTCTGCCCCCCAGCCCCTGGCAATCACTAATCTATTTTCCATTTTTATAATGTTGTCATCTCAATAATGTTATATAAATGGAATCATATTGTTTGTAACCTTTGGGGTCTGTTTTCTTTTCACTCATCGTAATTCTCTTGAGATCCATCTGAGCTGTTGGCTGTATCAGCACCTTGTTCCTGGTCCCACAGTTTAACCACTCACCCGTTGAAGGACATTTGGGTTCTTTCCAGCTTTTGACAATTACAAATAAAGCTGCTACAAACATTCATGGTCAGGTTTTTGTGTGAACAAGATTTTTGTTTCTCTGGGATAAATGCCCGTGGAAGATTGATTTTGAACAGAGACTGGGGCATTTGTGGTTTTACTCTCTCCCTCTTGAATCCCAGTTTGATCTTGGGCTGGTGTCTGTCATGGCACCTCCACTGGTGCTCGTGTGAAGCAAGTGAGGCAGTGCTGATGCCTTTCAAATTGGAAAGCAGGGACTCTTCCTTGGTGGTCTCCAATGGGTTGGGCTGCCCAGAAAGGGATGTGAGAACCCTGATTCAGCAGAGACGCAAACTCGGGGCTTCCTCTGTGTTCCTTCTGCTTCTTGCCTTACTTGTGGCAACTTGAAGGGAAACTTCCTCTCTGGTGAGGCTCAGGGATGCCGTGGGAACCAGAAATAAGGCCGTGTGGGGGGAGCTGTGCAACCTGGGCTGACTCGCATAGCATAAATGTTCATGAACTTCTCATTTGAGTGTAGGTATTGTGAATTGAGATACTTTTAGTCCTCTTTTGGAGTAGAGATTTAAGTGTCAGAGATAACCTAATGGAGACTGTTACCATTAGATAACAAAAATAGACCCATTCCTGGCTGTTATGGTGACCCTTACAATGAGAAGAAGTCAACCACTCCATGTTGTAGTAATATTAGGGTTATAATTTCAGAAGGCACAGGTCAAAACCCCCATTATTTGGAATGATGTACTTCCTTCATGTGAGACTGAATTATGTTATCACCATAAAAAAATCCTTTCTTATTTTTATTTATTTGTGTTTGGAGATAGAATCTCACTCTGTCATCTTGGGGTAGAGTGCCATGGTGTCATAGCTCAAACTCTTGGGCTTAAATGATCCTCTTGCCTCAGCCTCCCGAGTAGCTGGGATTATAGGTGTCTACCACAATGCCTGGCTATTTTTTAGAGACAGGGTCTTGCTCTTGCTCAGGCTGGTCTTCATCTCCTGAGCTCAAGCAATCTGCCTGCCTTGGCCTCCCAGAGTGCTAGGAATACAGGCATGAGCCACAGCATCTGACCCATAAAAAAATACTTGCTTTGATAAGATGTCTTTACTCCTTGGGTAACTGGTGAGAAAATTAGGCATAGCTCTTGCTGGAGGGGAGTCTGAGCAGCAGTGAGCCATCGTCATCTCCCTCGCTCTTCTCCTCAGGGCCAGGCATGTACAGAGGACAGCTCCTTGCCTGAGACCCTGGGATCCACTGAGTCAGAGCTTCTCATTCTTCTATGCTCACATAGAGCAGTCCAGACAGGAACTGACAGCTGTGGGTGTATCACAGGGAGTGAGGAAGGAGCAGGACAGGCCGGGGATGAGTACATGAGGCCAAGGGCCATCCTTGGATCCTTCTTCACATGCAATCTTGGACCCAAGCCACTCACTATCACTAACCTGGGTGGGCATGTGGTCTGGGGAAGACTGAAGCCCTTGGAGCCTATGCTTAAGGGGCATTGCTCCTCTTCCTTCTTCAAGACACAGCAACCATTTTAAGAGTAAAGCCTCTCTTTGCCTCCCTGGTCCCCTTCCCCAGGGGACACTGCAAGACAGATTAAACTATGCATGGCCACACCTGAATTTCACTTACATCACAGTGGTCCCCAAGCCTGGTCACCAAAACATTGAAAGTTTTGGAAAATATCAAATTTCAGACCCTAACCTCAATATACTGAAGGAGAATTTTCAGGGCATAGGGACAGAAAGACGGACATCTGTATGTTCTACTGACTCCCCAAATGATTCTGATGAGCAGCCAGGTTGAGAGCTACCATACTAAGTGGAGGAGAAACAAAGATGGGAAAGAATCATGATTTTCATTATTTTTACACCCCGTATCTTCATTCCATGAATTCCAGAGTCTTCTGTATGCTCTCAATCCTGATGGTGAAGCAGGATTACAGCATTTCTCCTAAATTTCTTTCTTTTGAGAAATTATTTGCCTGACAAAACAGCTGGAAAAAGCAGTTCACGACAAATTTGGGTTTCCTGGGAACAGCATCCTGGTCATGCACATTCCTTCCCAGCCAGATTTTTCTAAGAGCCTCTTCTATCGCTATCTCTGCTGATCTTCCATTTTCCTCTAATCTGCTGCCATCTGTCCTGCTCTCCCACCGCCACCTTGTAGCAGCTCTTGGAGACATCCCTAGTGACCTGTGTCAAATTGAAAGTCCTCCCCGCAGTGGTCACACTCCTTGCTTTGACTCACACTACATAACTCTCACGCAGCCAGCAGCTTGGATTGCTCCCTCCTCCTGACTCCATGAAGCCATTTTCCTTTGGATTTTCTGTTCTCTCCTTGTGATCACTTTTTCTGGCCTTCCTCAGATTTCTCCCCTCAGTCCCTTTTCCTGAAATGCCCCACTCTCTGTACCTTCTTTCTGTGTGATCTGATTCAATCCAGGGCTTCCAATATCACCTATACCTAGTGATCTCAAGCCAAGATCTCTTCCTAAATCTCCACTTCAAACTCTACCTATCCCAAACTAGGGGTGTTTCTTCCCTAAACACATTCCAACCCCTTTGTTAGTTTGGTCAATGGCATTACTCTCAGTGGACCCAGGATGAAGTCCAGATGTCTTCGTCTCTACATTGGAAATCTGTTTCATCTCTGTTCCACGCTCACTCTTATCCTCTCTTTCCTGGACAATAGCAGAGTTTCCTAAATGGCTTTCATCTTACTATCCCTGCACAGTTTACAAAGAGATATTCATACAGCTCATATTTCATCATGTTTTTACCTCATTTAAAACGTTTGCCAAATTTCATTGTCTACCACAATCTGTAGCATGCATTCCTCTTGGCTCTCTGCAGCCTGGCTTCATCTGGCCTCTCCAGCGTCTCCTTCCCTCCTGCTCCACTTGCCAGCTCTGTACCATGACCTCTGTGCTTCAGCCACGCTGCAGCTGGTCTGCACCCGCTCTGTGTTTCCTGGATGAGGTCAGACTCTGTGCTTAGAATGTCTTCTCTTCTTGATAAAATCCTATTCATCTTTCAAAGCTGATGTTACAGACCAAATTACAGAAATTCATGTGTTGAAGTCTTAATCCCCAATGTGGTGGTATTTGGAGAGGGAGCCTTCAGGAGCTCATTAGGTTTAGATGAAGTCATGTTGGGGGGGGGGGATTTGATAGGATGAGTGCCCTTATAAGAGGAGATAGTGGACAGCTTAGTCTCTTTCTCTCTCTGCCATGCAAGTACACAGCAAGAAGGTGGCTGTCTGCAAGCCACAGAGAGAGCCCTCACCAGAACCCAATCTTGCTGGCAACCCAGTCTTCCAACCTCCATAATTATAAGTAAGAAAATAAATTTCTATATTTTAAATACTCAGTCTATGGTATTTTGTTATGGTATCTCAAGCTGACTAAGACAGCCCAGTTTTAATGTTCTTTGTGAAGTATTAAATTGATCACTTCCTCCACTAAGGGCCCACATCGTTTTGTCCATGATGTTAGAGCTATTTAGCAAATTTTATTATGATTCAATGATCTGCCTCCTTCCCTACTGTTAATAAGAAGCAAGAGGTATGATTAATTCATGTTTGTATTCCTAGTATCACAGTACTTGGTACATGGAAACTGGAATAAATTTTTACAAAATAAATAATGCCTTAAGCTTCCACTCAGAGATGAGATTAATAATAATAATGAAAATCATACCATCTAGCATGTATTGAAGACTACCAGGTTTTAGGCATTTTAAATACTTATTTAGTACTTACAAGGCCCTATGGAATAGGGACTATGGTACTTTTGTCCCCATTTGATAGAAGAGGAAATGGAGACACAGAAAAGCTAAGTAACTTTCTCTAAAGGTCTAAATTTATAAATGTAGGAGTCAGATTTGGAAGCCAAGGAGTCTGACTCCATTCCCAATAGTTACTTCTCTCACTTAGAGCTGAGAACTACTTTCTGGTGCAGGGATTGACGAGCAGGGATGAGTTGGAAGCTGTAGGTGAGTAGCAAGATAAAGAAGAGGCTGAGATTTAGTCAGAGTATCTGTCCTGTGCTATCGGGCTGGGCCAGTGTCTCAACAGCAGTCTCCTCATCTCAGGCTGGGGTTTCTAAGAAGAGAAAGAAACAGAGAGAGAGAGAGATTGTTCCGGTGAGTCAGGATTGCCTGGACAGCCCCCAGTCTTCACCATGACCTCAGGCACATCTCCAACTTAGAAAAAAGGAAAGAGGCAAAGGCACATCCCTCGAAGTATGAGGAATATTTTCTTTAAAGCATGTAGTCAAATGCCTCCACCACCAGACAAGCGGATCACATACAGATGATTTAGCTGCACTATCACCAGGTTCATGGACTGAGGAATTTCCATTCCTATCTCTAAGAAGGCTGGAACTAAATCAAGTTGAACTGACATTTGACAGTGCAGTGCCAAGGATTCTATTTGAGTTCCTATTTAAAGGTACATAACCTTATTTTAAATTAATTTCCCAGACTTTGGGTAAGATACCCCAGGGTATCAACATTTAAATTTCCTTGCACTGTAAAAGCTTCCTTTGCTTAGAAAGACTCAAAGAATCTCTGTACCACAGGCTTCTTGATCTAGTGGGAACTGAAAGACTCACAATAATAATAATAATTACTGTTATTGCTGGCAGGTACAAAGATTCACTGTAACCTTATGGGGCAGGTAATATTATCATCTCCCATTTGCAAATGAGAAGACTGAAGCTCAGAGAGGTTAGGCCATGTGCTCAAAGTCACACAGCTAATGAGGGGAGATACATGAGTATGCTTGTATTCTGTCTAATCTATAAACGATTGGGTGATACTTCAAAGACAGGTTAACTCTTGCAACCCAAGCTCCAAACTCTGGAATTTAAGGGATTTAACCCTTTGTTCAGGGGTTTTCTGCCAGGCCTCAATGAGGGCTGGAAGGCTTAGCTTCTGGGTGGCTTGGGTAGAGGATACCTGCTTAGGGTGTGGGTTGGGGGGACATATGCGTCAGTGTTTTTATTATGGTAAGGAGGACAAGTCTCACCGTGGTGTGTTGATATGTCCAGACTGTCCATATCATAAGTGTGTTTAAGGAACCTCAGTATGTGTGTATAACACATGCCCTAGGTTTGCCAACGGCCTGATCCTTGGACACTCTGGGTCTTCAGAGCTGTTCAGGTCCCATCTCTGTACCCACTGCCGGGAGTGTCTGAGCAAACTCTTCTCCTAAGCTCCGTCCCTTTATGTTCCTGGCCCGGCCAGCATTCCTTCCCAACCTGGAATCTTAATCACAGGGAGCAATTACACGAGAAAGAACAACAAATCAGAATCGATACAGACTCGACTGTCTACTGGAAGAAACAAAATTTATGACTTGGCTGGATTACGCTTACCAGCCAAGAATAGCGGTAATTCCAAGCAACCCCACCGACCAGGATCAATCATGGCATTTTATTACTTTGCTAAACCCTGTTTGCTCCCTACCCCCACCCCTAACCTCCTTCTTGTTATAGCCCAATCTCCAAGGAAAATATTGCACTTGTTATCAAATTTTAGAAAGAGAATTTACGGCAAAGGCAGATTGATTTAAAGCCTTCTTCTAAGAGGGAGCCGAGGGAGGTGGAAAGGTAAATTCTGCTGCGTCTTTTAGATTGGTTCTTTTGCTTATCTCTCCATTTTATGACATAATCTGTTGTAGCATTACCCAGGGTCCTCTGGGCTGAAGCTTCTTGCCTGCTATTAGATAAGGGGGAGATATTGTCTGGGTGTAAAGTTTAAAGCCCGTGGCAAGGGCTCATTTTTCTCATTTCGGGCAAGGGAGAAAGGATATAGAATGAAAAGCAAGCAATCAATAAAGAAGAGAGATAGAGATCTTCCCCAAAAAGGAAAAAAATGCTCACCTCACTGACTAATCTTCTAACTAAGACTTTAACAGGCAGATAATGAGCTCACGCATCTCTGGTCGGGGCAGGTCTGGAGAGCAGCCCCCCAATGCCAGCATAATCCACTCCCCCTCTGCTCCAGCAACAGGATGCAGCTCCCATTGCGAGCTTTGGGATTTTTTTTTTTTGTATACAACTCAGCCTTCCTCATTCCTGTCAGTCAGACTTTAATGTAAGTGCAGAATGATTAATTACTTATTTGGCACCAGAGCGGGGAATTGTGGTGGATTGTTCAAATTGAATAATAAACGCTATGATCTGATCCTGCGTAAGTGGACATACCTACTCCCAATGGTTGATGAGAGGATAAAAGAAAAAGTAAAAGTACTTTTTGGTTAATCCTGGAGTTTATGATAGACAAGTATGATTTAGTATCTCTACAGTCATGCTGTTGTTAGAAAATCAATATTTTCCTAAGAAAGAGTATGGATTGCCATAAATAGACTCCCAGTTATATGAAGCATGGCCACAGGACTTACATACTGCAGGATGCATAATGAGAGGCAAGGAAACGGCCTCCCAGGCATCAGGGCAGCAGAGCATCCTGCAGAGCAGCCCAAGCACCTGGCTAAGGCCTCGGCACCTCTGAGATGCTGTCCTGGACTGTGGTGGAGATAGGGTGCTCTGTAATCGGTTTTTACTTACAGGATCCTTCCTCCTCACTCATTCTGAAATAATAGGGGAACAGCAGATACAGAAGGTACCCTCCAGGCCAGACGTAGTGTTTGCAGAAGGGATAAAGATGAGGGCACCCTGGGGGAACATAGCCTGATGCATGGGAGGGACGCAGGACTGCCAATTGGAAGTTTGAATCCTTCTCTGTCACTGTCCTGTGTGATTTTGAGCTGGTCATCCTCCTCATTTTACAGAGAAGGAAACTGAGGCCCAGGAGGATTTACTGCATGAACACAGTGAGCTGTTCTGAGTTTTAGAGAAGGAAGGTTGTTGGGCATCTGCCACTTATTTTAGCCATCCAGCTTCTAAGCCCACGTTCTACATCTGGGAAATTGTACATCTTATCAAGTCTTGGTAGGAGTGAGAGCCTTTTTTCTGCTATAGACTCTGGAATGCCACATATCTGCATTTCCCAGCCTCCTTCGCAGGCAGGGCACCCCACCCAAGGCAGGCGTGGCCAGAAAGCACACCTGTCCCAGACAGGAGTCAGGTGCTTGTGCAGACGAAGGAGCAGGGACAGTGGGGAGTCCTCTGGCAAAGGTGGCAGCTGTGAAGACCTCCATATTCTGGGTAGTGGCTGTCCAGTGCCCACAGTGCCACCAGCATGGTGAAGTCAGGGGCCCCCGTGTAGCAGCGTGACAGGTTTACCAGACTGTCTTCTGGATAGATTCTGAATGTCATTTCTGCCTATGAAGGATTCGAGGTTATTTCCTAAGGTGTTTTTTTTTTTTTTTTTTCCTCACATTGTCATATCTTCCTTATCATAAAGTAGATCCCTTGGTCTGAGGGAATGTTTGGAGGTAATAAACATCAGATACTCTGGGAAGCTTCCGATGGTAGACCTGGCAGGTGCGCTGTGTGCAGGAAGGGCAATGCAACACCCCAAGTACACGTGCAGTACATCTGTCTGAAGTCACTCTGCCCTCCAGGACATAGGATCCGGTGTGATCAACCTGCCACCAAGGCACTGTGTCATTTTCTTGAGGATGTCACCACTTCTGGGACTCAGCATCGGTCTCTACTATGGACAGCCAGATGTCCAGCAAGAGTGAAGCCTCCACCTCTGCTCCACCTCTGCTGCCTCCGTGGGTCTACGTGCAGGAAGCGCAGTGGCTGAGGACAGGGGCTGATGCCCGTCCCCTAGATGGGGCCAATGGTTGGCCTGCTTGTTGAGCACTTCTTCTGAGATGACTGTTCTCTCCTCCACACCCTGTGCCCCTCCTCTGAGTCCACGCTGTTTTCTTCCCAGGCTGCTCTGTTTCGGATCATTCAAGATGGCTCCTTCCAGGCCCCCAACCAACCATTTAATACATTGGCCCTTGCCCGGGAGTACACACACCCCGTCAGCTCATGGTCCCTCACCCTGGCTCCAGCTTCTGCCCACTGGAGGGATTTCCACGCACCCCTATCTTGCAGAACTATTCCTGAGGGGCTGTTTTATGACAGCAGTCCTTTCCGTGTTCATAGAAACCTAGCCATTTGACCCTTGGGTGAACTCAGCCTTAGAGCTGTTTGTTCCAGTCGCTGAGGGGGCCATAAGTGTGAGCTGAACAAGAGGTTCCATGTACAGAGGTGGCAGGCATCAAGGAATTCCAGGACCCCCTTCATCATATAGTGTATTTCTGCTGTAGTCCCTTCAACCATGTAACTTACTTGAGTCTGAAAATAGCCAGCTTATCTTTGGCACTTGCAGTAATATAGTCATTGATATTCTGTGGTCGGTTTACTTAGTAGCATGGCAATAGTTACTTTTTAAATGGTGAATAATATTTGGCTGCAGATAACATGGTTTTGTTCCAGAGTCCTGGGGGTCTTCACCTAAACTGTGCAGTTTAGGCTTTCTAGAAATACTATCAAACATCCTTATTTACCATGGAAATCTCTAAAAGCCATGAAAGTTGACAAATCATAGGAGCCAAGCCTTAGGGCCACTGCAGCCCATTGCAAAGCCTCTTTGGCTCTGATCACCACTTAAAACTGACAGTCTTCTAAGTCACCAGATTAATGGCTCACAGCAATATTCCTAAGAGTGGTATGTGCCGTCATTAAAAATTCAAAGAAGCCTACCAAGAGCTGAATCTTTTTCTAAGTGGTAAGAGAGGCAAGGTATAATGGTTAATCCTTTACCCTGTAGACAGGCTGGGGCCCAGGAGACCCCTAAACTCTTCAATGACGGGATAGGCCCCTTCATCTTTGCTGATTTACCACCCAATGATGGGGGCACGTGTGTCTTATGGGGTATCCAGAGTTCTTGCTATTTCTCATTCATCAAGTCTAATTAATAGGATATTCAAGGGCAGCCACCCAGATGCCCCCATTCCAGGCATCAGAAAACCTTCCTTTCTGACTCCTGCATAGGGAAGTCACCAGATTTGTGATTCAGTCAAACATGTAATTCAGTGATGTTAGAAAATCAGACTGTGGGCCTGTCAGCAGTCTTCTCTCCATCTGCAGAAGATAAAGCCTTCTTTAAACACTTTCTTAGGGTAATGAATTTATACAACTACACTGTGTTCTAGTCCACTCCATTTACCACCAGTCATAGGATCCTTGTCATCCGGCTGGCAAGTGCTCTAACTTCAGAATCCCATTCCAAGGATCTCCGTCCTAACGTCACTTCCGGTATGAACTGACTTCATGTAGATTTCCCAGGAAACAGGACAGACGTGCACGTTTTCTAATTTGAAGATACCAGCGATGCTGATAGGGGGATGGGAAGAAAACAGCGAAAGAAGAAAGCCAATCAATGGTGTGTTTTCAAAGGACGTTTGCACTCTTGGCAGGGAATCTAATTTTGCTGGGCAACCTAGAAAACAGTGTAGAATATGTGCCTCGAAGTTATTCTGTCTGAGAAGTAAAAGAAGAGAGCTATTTATCCACATTCTCCTGATAGTCATCGAGGGCTTCCCCAGCGAGCCATTCATTCCCAGGTGCTTGCAGCTAGAGAAAGTTCCAATAGCCAGAGACTTCTAACACCAATGGCTGGAATTTGAACTACATTATATGGGAAAGGGGGAGCATCAGTAGGATTTGTTTCACCATTACTTAACTGTCTCTGTGTAAGACTAGACCAATAGAAGTGGAGACAGCAGTTTAAAGTGTAGGGGCTGGGGCAATAGCACTCTGTGTCTCTCTATAACACCTAACATGGAGGGGAAATACATTGAAATGAGTGCTCAGGGCATCTTTGCAGCCAATAGGCATTCAGTAAATAAATTCTGATTACTTGAGACTTGAAGGAATTAAGGGTAGAGGCTGGTAGAGGGTAGTACAGACATCATTACAGATCTGGCTTCTGCTGCCCCAAGTGCTAGGGCAAAGCAGAGTCCATGTGGATATTTTTGTAGCTAGTTCATGTTGCTTAGAGAATCTTCTAGTAAGGAATGAGTCCATTCTGTCTTTTCTGTCCTGTGGCATAAGGCAGGTGGTAGATCCAAAGTGGCTCCCTGGTCAGCAAAATCTGGCTGAATTGTGTGGCCCAGAAGGCTTCATTATCTCCTGTAGTCACTGACCTAGAAGGCTTCTGGATTCTCTTCCTGGAAAACAAGCCTGGGAAGTAGGAAGAGAGCAAGTGGCTGGGGAAAGAATGAACAATTACAAATGACACGCACCAGCCCCAAACGTGCAATTACTTTTCAAACCGGCTACTTACAACCCATCAGACGGAGCCTGAGGGGAGTGGGAAGTTAGACCCGATGAGGCCTTCAGAGGCAGGACAGGAGCATCAGAGCTGTCCTGGAGTTGTGAGAGGCAGAGAAATGGGCACACAGGAGATCAGAAAATTGGGGAAGGATGGGAAAGGAAGCTGAGACGTCCTCCCTGATCTGTCTTCTCACTGAGGATGCTGCTTGTGCAGCAGCCCAGCTCTGCCTGTGCAGATCACACCTACCATGTCCAACCCTCCACCATCAGCTCCTGCCCTTCCTCCCTCACCTGTCTCTGGGTCCTCAGCTCAGTCTCCACCACCCTGGACAAAACTTCCTTGATGGCCCCAGACCCTGTAATGCTAACCCTTGGAAGCTTTATCCTCATTGCCACTCTCATTTCACAGACTGTTTGGGGTCAATATCTTCTCTCCCCAACTAAAGTTCACAGTCTTCTTATTTTCTGTTTGCATATTCTGTCTTGACCTAAGCCAGTGAGCAGTGCATAGAAGAGGCTTCTGGTGTAATCACTGCATGCCTCAGTTTCCTTGTTCATATAATGGGACTCAAAAATAGAACTTTACTCCTGGGGTTGTTGTGAGGGCTGTCAAAGCCATTGCTAGTACAGTGTCTATTTAGCACAGAGTCTGGCTCATGGTGTGAACTTGGTAAGTGTGGAATGGATACGTGGGAGTGGCTACTACTTGCTGTGGACTTGTTTAGGGTCCCTGGGGCTTAGAAAAGTCTAGTGATCATCTTGACTAATTTAAGTTAGAACAGGAAAAGTTTAGATAATTATAAGATGTATTTTAGAAGAATTTCTTGCAAGCCTTTTTGGCTTGGAAATGAGTTCTGTATAGTCAAGACCTTGAAGTCCCCTTCTGTGCTCATTAGAGAGGAATTTGAGAACTGTTATATATAGCTAATACAGGTTTTCTTTTCTTTCTTTCTTTTTTTTTTTTTTTTTTTTTTTTTCAAGGTAAGCCTCATTTTTAAAAAAGACTGTTCACCAGAGCCATTTGGGATCATTAGAGTGAGCAAAATCTTCAAAGGTTTGTCTGTTTTAGGAGAAGCAACCTGGACACTATTACCACCCTGGACTGGCCATTTGGGAGATGAGAGCATTCTATGGTGTCACTCAGGAATGATGGTCTTGACAGGTCCTGCACCTGCTCCTATTTTAGGTTGGGCTTCTCTTAGTTAGATGCAGGATGGAGACAGCTGGTCCCTTTGCCCGAGTATAAAGCGACTCTGAACCCCTTGAGGAAGAGCACTGGAGAGCCACAGTCAGAGCCGAGGTTGTGTTTTAGACTTGATGCTGTATCTCCATTTGCCTTCCAGAACCCTCTCCATCCTTGCTCTCAGACCAGGGATGTTGACCACTAGGGATTGCATCAATGTGGGATTGCATCCCTCTTCTGCCCTCTAGCTTCTACTTGGGTCCAGCCAGTGGGAGGCACCCACAGGAGGCTGGAGATCTGGGATACTTATTCCTTTGGTTTTCTCCTGGCCTAAAACTGACAGACACTGATCTCTCTGTGAAGGGCCATAGCTCCCCTGAGGCTGCCCTGAAGCTTTCTCCAGGTCCTGGAAACTCTTCCCTCCTTTGCTCCAAGGTGGTTGCCTTGACATATTTCACTATTTCTTGCTGAATTCCCTTAAACCTGTTCATAACTTTATAAAATAACCCCCTGCATTAAACTTTGTTCAAGCCTTCAGCTGTTCTCCCTCTGACATCTCTAAGGCCGTGTGACCGACACATAATAACGGAGCAAACTTACAAGGTACAGGATGATATTTCAGTACCTGTGTGCATTGTAGAATCATCAAGTCAGGGTAATTACAATATCTATCACTTTAAATATATATATATATTTTTCCTTACAGATAACACCCAAAATCTTCCTTTCCAGCTTTCTGGAAATATACACTACCATGTTATTTGCTAGAGTCACCTCACTGTTTAATACAACTCCAGAATTTAATCTTCCTAACTGGAACTTTGTATACGTGTTTGCCAATCTTTTCCATTCCCCCTCCCTGCTAAGCCCTATGGCCTTAGACTCTGGGAACCAATATTCTATTTTCTACTTCTAAGAAATCAACTTTTTTAGATTCCACATATGAGTGAGATTGTGTAGTTTTTATCTTTCTGTGCCTGGCTTATTTCACTGTCCATAATATCCTCCAGGTCCATGCATCTTGTCAAAAATACCAGGATCTTATTCTATTTTATAGATGAATAATATTCCATTGTGTATGTACATATATAGTAGAACCTCTGTAAGTTGACCACCCAAGGGACTGGCCAACATATGGAGGTGGTCAACATATGGAACTCGGACTACTGTACTGATATGTACATGGGGGTGTGTGTCTGGTCTGTGAAAATTAGGTCAACTTGAGGTGGTCAATACAGAAAGGTGCAACTATGGAGATTCTACTGTATTTTTTTATTTATTCATCTGTAGATGAGCATTTAGGTTGATTTTTTATCTTGGCTCTTGTGAATAATACTGGAATAAACATGAAGTGCCAATATCTCAATGACATACTAATTTCCCTTCCTTTGGATGTATATGATAGCTCTATTTTTAAGGAACCTACATTTCTATTCTAATAGAACCCACAGTTCTACCCTTTTGAAGAACCTACATACTGTTTTCCATAAAAGCTATACTAATGTACTTTCCCATCATCACACATTCCCCTTTCTCCACATCCTTACCAACTTACTTTTTGTCTTTTTGATGATAGCCCTTCTAACTGGGGTGGGGGCAATATCTCATTGTGATTTTTATTTGCATTTCCCTGGTGATTAGGGATGTTGACCATTCTATCATAAAGCAAGTAAAGCTCTTACAACAGGGCATGAAATGTCGCAAGCCCTCCATAAACATTAGCTTGAATTACTCAGTTGTGTCTAAGAAGGGAGAAGAAGAAGTGGAAGAGAATATTCTAGAAAGAAGCAATAGCATAAACAGAGGCCCAGGGTCAGGCAGGAGGAAGATGTGTGCACCAAGGAGTGAAGATGTTCACCTGGTATAGGGTTGACTCACATCAGAAAAAATTCCTAGGGAATAAGACTGGTGAGACAATAATTAAGACTATGGAAGGAAGTTGGGGAGCAGGATAAGGCTATAAATATTCATAAGGTTATTTGAAAAAGTACATCAGGACCTTTGACCTATACAATATTCCTCCAAAGTGCTGCCAGCTTGAAATTCTATTAAAACTCTGTAGTCTTCCAAACATAGGTGAAGGTAAAGTCTATTCTAGAGTGATAGTTCCTATCCATACCACTAACTCAGTTTTTCTTAAATTTTGTTCTTGTTTGAGCTGTTGCTGGAGCTACTGTTTCTATTATAATGTGTCTTATACAGGATGTCTTTGACACTCCATCTCACACCTTCCTGACTTACTTTTTGGCTTGGGCAATTGATAGACAGGAGGTTGCATGCACCAGGAGCCTGATCGTGTGCATGCCACATGGGCCTGGTGGCTCTGTCTCTCTGCCCTAATGTTTCTCTGCCTCTACATCGGAGGATTCTGTGGAGATCTGCTCAGCTGTCCTGGTTCAAATGTGCATCTGGAAGAGCTAAGGAGTTACGTAATGGCCCAGGAAATTTCTTACCAGTGAGTTAGGACCCAGTGCATGAATATTTCCTTCTCCAAATATTGGACAATTCTGAAGCACAGCATACACAACTCTTTAGAGATCCCTAGTGGGACCGAGTTCCAGTTATTCACAAATATTGAATCAACTCAATAATACACCCTGAGATTGACTTTTTCTTCTTTTCATTTTTGTACTTCTGCCATTTCCTCCATCTCACTCCCTAAGATCACTGCCCCAAATAAACTACCTGCGGGCAAACCCTTGACACAAATTCTGTGTTACAGAGGGAATCCACGCTAAGACATTATTTATTCGGTTTTCTGTAATTAAGCACATTTTACTGTTGCCTCCCATGCTACATTAATGAGCATAGTTTATGTGCTCTTAATAATATACAAAGCGCTAGAAGTGAGCCCTTCATAAATAAAACCACCATTTCAACAATAAGTCTTAACAGCCATCCAGTTCCACATCCCAGCAGGCCTGGCGTGTGCTGAAGCAGGAGGGTCCAGTAGAAAGAGCAGCACAGTAAGAGTCAGAGCATCAGCTTCTTAATCTTAATCCAGTCCTTCCATCATCTGATTGCATGATTAAATCTACTTATTTTAACATCATTATTGACACGTAATTTATACCACAATGATCACACAATTAAAGTGGATGATTCAATAGCTTTTAGTATTATTCATAGAGTTGTACAAGCATCACCATAATCTAATTTTAGAACATCATTGTCCCCCCCAAATAAATCTTGTACTCATTAGCAGTCACTCTTCACCTACCCACCCCCCCAACCCCCCACTCCTAGGATCTTCCTCCTCTTATCGGCCTCCAGCAGTCACCGATATACTTGCAACATTTCTATCAGTTTGCCTAAGATTATGGAAGGAAGCTGGGGAGTGGGATAAGGGTATCTAGATATCCTACATAAATGGGATCAAGCAATCTGCAGTCTTTTGTCACTGGTTCTTTCCCTTTGCAGACTGTTTTTGATATCCATGCATATTGTAATATTAGTTGTGTGATTTTCAGTAACCACTGACCAGTGGGTCCAGCTGCTTCCTCTCCTGCCCTCCAAGTCCCCAGGGAAGCAAGAAAGAAGCACAGAAACCCTGAAGAAGCAGATCCCAGTGTTCAGTTAACATTTTCAGCTTGAGCTCAAAGAAGCAGAAACAAGAGGAATAGCGTTTATTGCTGAGTTCCTATTCTACACTTGGTGCCCGGGTGTGTGCAGAAACCAATTACCTATGAGGGGTAATTGAAATCATTAATAGCCACAAACAAATGTGTCTATGCTGCAAGTAATTTGCAGTAACACTTAGTAATTGATAGTAATTTTTAGTAATTAAACACTAAGTAATTCATTTACCAAGCCACACAGCCATTTTATGGGGTTCCTTGGTGTTCCTGCAGCAAATCTTAATTACTTAACCCAAGCACCAAGTATATATCTGTCATTTCTAAAAAAATATATATAGAATGTGCTATTCTTGGTAAGTTGCAGTAAAGGGAAGCCAAGGAGAGGAATTATTTTTCTGGGCAGTAGTAATTAAAAGACTGAAGCTATCTTTTGAGCCAATAAAAAGGTTGTTGAGTGAAGCCCTTTAGCTTTTTTTTTTTTGTCTATGTCCCACAGATATGAAAATGAAATGTGGGTTACAACAACTTATTTCTGTCTCCTGTTCTCCTAAGTCTTTTAGCTCAGCCTTTTCTAGGTTTGTTCTGGCTATTATGAACCCATGCATGAGCGGGTTGTGGCAGGGAGGATCACAGGGACCCCTTTTCTTCTTCAAGATGCCATCCAATGCTTCGAAGTTCACTGTGAAGTTCAACACTACCTAACTCCAATAGCCTCTGGTTAGTGACATATTAGCTGTAGGGCCACAGTGTTAGTTGCTTGCTCAGCATCTGTCCTTCCGTCCTCCCTTCTAGTAGCACCCCAGTTTCATTCAGGAATCCACCTTTCTCCATGCAGCCTATGTGATTGGAGGAAGCTGGGCGGGATGGATAAAGATTAGTCTGAGCCAAGCACAGCAATTGTACTACTAGCTCAGGAAGTCAGGTTGCTATTGGTCAGGAGTATCATGTGCCCCTAGTTGGCTCAATCAGAGTGAAGAAAAGGGTATTTGGTCCAGGAATAAGGAAGAAATTCTCCCCCTACCAAGTCCTTGTCTCACCAGATGTGATCAGTACAGCATGTTGGCATGGGACAGTGCAGGTATCTGGGAACAGGTCTACCCAGAGATGGGCAGATTCAAGGGCGTCACAGAGAAGTGGAACCTAAGTTCTACTGTGCCTACAGTCCTACTTCTGGACTTTTAGGCAGGTGAGATAATACATTTTTCTTAGGTTTTTATCTAGTTGGAGCTTGGCTTTCTGCCACTCACAGCCCCCAATTATCCCAACTCATTTGACACTAGTCCTTAATTGTTCCATTCCTGAAACAAGCCTCTATACTGTGGCTTGGGTATTATCATCCCAGGGTAGATTGCCCAGTCAGTGTCACTCTTCTCTATCTGGTGGAGATTCTGCAGACACAATACTCAGAAATTTCAAGATCAGCTGTAGGCCCTCTGGGAAGCCGTCAATGAGGTCCTTGGACCTGTGTGGAATTCCTGGGATGTGCAGCACTGTCTGTGGCACACCTTGTTTATAGACGGCATATGCACATCTTCCCAACTGGATCCTGGACAACAATGATTATGTCATCTGGCCTAACCATCTGTAGGGAAAGATGAGCTAGGTACCTGTGGAAACTCATATGGAGGAATCTTGATGAGGCAGAAAAGAGAGAGTATTTTAGCAAACACTGCAGACATTTGGAGGAAGGGGAAGTCATTTTGGGCAAGGTTAGCTGGGAAGTTATGAAACTTTCTAGAAGAGACGGAACCAAAAAGGGATCTTTAAAGATCGGATCTTTAAAGGTGTGTAGGATAAAGGTTATATGTGAATTTATTCTTTTATCCATTCTGTTGTTATTTATTAAACATCTACTTTTTATAAAGCGTTGTGCCAAGTTTTTTATTCCCATGTATTTATTTAATTTAAATTTCAAAACGACATCCATGAAATATATATTGCTTATTTCCATTTTGCAAATGGCAATACCTGAGATCAGAGAAGTGTTTAATACTTTTTTCCCTGAAGTTGGGGGTAGGCTTCAAATCCGGCTCTTTTAACCTGAGGTTCACGGTAGTTTCTACATCTCAGCTATGGTTGTCTCTCACCACATGGGGTCACCAAGTAGGGTCAACGAACATTTTTTGTATAGGGCCAGATAGTAAATATTTTAGATGTTCTGGGCTGAACAATCTCCATTGTTGCACTCCACTGTGCTGTACAATCATAGACAACAGGTAAATAATACATATTCCAATAAAACCTCATTTATGCACTGAAGTGGAATTTCACATAATTTTCATGTGTCATGAAATATTCTATATTCTCTTAATTTTCTCCCAATCATCAAAAAATGTAAAACCAGGTAGTCAGCCAGATTTACCTGTGGGCCGTAGTTTGCTGAGCTTGCTTTTTTTTTTTTTTTTTTTTTTTTTTTGAGGCAGAGTCTCCCTCTATTGCCTAGGTGAAAATGTCATGGCATCACCCTAGATCCCAGTAACCTCAAACTCCTGTAATTAAGTAATCTTCCTGCCTGAGACTCTTGAGTAGCTGGGACTATAGGTGCCTGTCACCACACCCGACTAATTCTTTTATTTTTTGTAGAGACAAGGTCTTGTTCTTGCTCAGGCTGGTCTTAAACTCCTGGACTCAAGCAATCCTCCCACTTTGACTTCCTAGGAGTACAGGTGTGAGTCACTGTGCCCAGCTGACCCCTTATATTTTTTTATGCCAGAATATCATTCATGTATTATAGCAAAACATTTAACATAAAATCTAACCTTGTAACAAATTTTTAAGTGTCCTATACAGCATTGTTAATTGTAAGCGTGATGTTGTACAACGAATCTTTAGAATAGGGTTTTTGAACCTTTTTTTAATCTCACAGCACATGTGAACCTATAGTTAAACTTCCACTGCACACTTAAATTATGTCGATTAAAAAAAAAAGAGTAAAAAAAGAATATATTTTGCTTTAAAACTTAATTCAAATATATTGAATATATTTTGCTTTCAAACATAATTTAATTAATGATCTTTAAAAATTTTCACAACCCAACAGTTGAAAATCACTGCTCTACAACTTAGTCATTTTGCCATAAGGAAAACTTATACCACTGAATAGTAATTCCCAATTTCTTTCTCTCTCACCCCCAGCCTCTGGCAACCACCATTTCTTTCTGTTTCCATGAGTTTAGCTCTTTTAGGTCCCTCCTGTAAGTGTGATAATAACACCATTTGTCCTTCTGTCACTGGCCTACTTTACTTGTTATCATTCTGTCCTCCGAGTTCCAAGTTCATCCACATTGCCATGACTTTAGAGCGTGTGTGTCTGTGCAGAGAGGAGGAGGAAGTCGAGGGACAGTTACTCCTCCTAGGTTCCCCTTTGTCCCATCCCTCCTCACAAAGCTCACGGATGACAGTACAAATCTCCCCAGCAGCGCAGCCCTTGAACTCTCAGGAGCTGTACTCCATTGCCTGGCACCAACCTGTTTATTAGCGCAAGATGTTCTTTTAATTTAGCAATCTGCAAAGGTCTCGGATGAAAAGGCTCTACCTACCCTCTTTCTGAAGCCTGACATAATTAACTACATCTCAGCCCCACCTTCCATTCTCTCCTTTAATGAGCAGTGCTAATCCCGAATCACTTTGAAGGAGCGAGCTGCCCGTTGGTATCAATGAAAAGAAAAACACTTTTCAATGCATAAACTGTAACAATTGTGAACGGGCACAAAGAAAAATCTACAGGTTCTGGCTCTGTCATCAGAGCAGAGCACTAAAGATTGTTGTATGCTCTTTTGGAGGAAAAACACAAGCAGGCCTACCATGCTAGGCAGTGTTACTCCTGGGGGAAAGGCTGCACTTGAAAATCTTCAGGTCAGAGACTTGGAAGCAGTCCAGTGAATAGGCCTCCCGTGTGCAGAAATATTTCAGCCTGATCTCGTCCTCTCAGATGGAGAAACTGTGTGTAGCCCTCCTGAATCACATCTAGAGATGATTTATGAAGAGTGTTTTAGCTTGGTGTGGTGCTGTATCTCTCTCATCTTCATCCCCCTGAAGTAAACAATCAAACCAGCCTTTTCTCAGCCAGGGGGTGATAGGCAGGTGGTGGGGAGACTTCATTAATCTCTGGGTTCTCCAGCAAAGCCAATTTGATTGTTGTACAATATCAAGCGTTTGGTGCAGAGCATTGCTTGTTAGCTTGGAAATTTTCCCTCCAGAAACTCCACGCTAGGAAGCCTGGTCCATGTGCCAGGGTGGGATGTGAGAGGCAGGCCTGGCAGTGGGAGGGGTGTGCTTCCAGATCTGTTTAAGGACACCTGCCGCAGAGCCTTGAGGGGATCTGGTAGATTCTTATTATTAGAGTTACTTGGGCAATGCTGCGATGCTGGCAGGGTTATTTTTTGAGTCCTCTGACCACCCCTTTGAAGTCTTGTCATCTCTGAGTTGTCCTCTTCTTAATTTCCTAAGAATTTGGGAGCAATCATTTACACATTAGTATCAAAGCCTTTTAGCACCAGGATGTCTGTATTTCTCTTATTCCTGGTGTTAAAGAAAAAATTATTCAATCTTGGTAAAAGTGGTAAGGAAGACTTTACTCAGGACCAGCACAATAGGTACAGAAACTACTGCAATGAGGTTGTAGTGCAGGGACAGACATTGGGCTCAACTCTGAAAACATCATGGACAAGTGGGAATTTATAGCCAAGGAGCAGTGAAGGGATCAGTGGCTGAAAAATTAGTAAGAGGAAGTCTCAAGGGTGCTGTGGTTTAAATGTCCTCTCCAAGACTTGTGTTGAGTTTAATTGCCATTGTGATGGTATGCAGAGGTTAGGTAATAAGGGGTCTGACTTCAGGAATGGATTAATGCCATTGTCATGGGAGTTAGCATCTGAGAGAAGGTTAAGTTTGGGTCCCATTTTCTCTCCCCATCTTGTGCACTCTATTCCATCTTCCTCCACAGGAGGCCCTTTGTGAGATATCAGTCCTATGCTCTCAACTTCCCAGCTTGCAAAAGTGTGAGCCAAATAAATGCCAATTGTTTATAAATTTCTCAGTGTGTTAGATTCTGTTATCACAGTAGAAAATGGTCTAGGACCAGGGTAAGGGGAATTTTGGCTGCATTGATCTAACACAAGTCTTGCTAAAGATGGGCCAGGGGATCAAATATCACTTGAGAAATGATGGAGAATGAGAAGCCTGATCAGATATTGAAGATAATCAGATTTGAGATGGGAATTCTTGCTAAACCCACCCTGTATGTTCTTTGCTAAAGGTGCATCTTCCAAGGGCGTACACAGAAGGGTCTAGGAAGTGATTCAGAAGCCTGGTTCAAGTTTGGCCAAGGAAAGAATCTTTGCCAATCCCTCCTTTTATTCAAGGAAAGAAAAGGCATTCTCTCTTTCTTTGAACAACATAAGTTCATTTTCTCATCTGTTCACTTTTTGTTCATTAAGCCATCTGAGTAAAGTAAGCCATTGGGTCTTCCAAGAAGGGAGTTTAAGTTCTAGGAAAATAAAAGCAAAGATTGACAGATGGTCAGTTTCTGAGTATAGAGGGCAACCAATCCCAATTTCTAGATGCTGGACTTGGAGCGTCTTCAGTGAGAGTGAGGACAGGCAGTGGCAATCTGACAGATTTTCCAGGTTTGCAGTCTGAATGTCATAAGGATTGTACATACATGAGCGGTTGTGGTGATTTCTCTGAAGTTTATATCAAGTCATCCAGCTTTAGCTTACAAGGCTTAGGAAAAGAGCAGTTTTCATTTTCGTGATTCCAAGTCAGAAGGGTGAAAGAATATTGAGAAGATTAGTTTGAAGAGTCATTAGCCAGATATTGGAGGAAACCAGAACAATTTAGGGTCTGGTCCAGATTGCAGGGAGATAATAAAATCTCAAAGAAAATGAACAGGGCTAGCGTATTGGGTGAACTATAGTCTTCTTCTGAAACACAGCTTTTCTGTCTATAGACACACCCATATCTACCAAAGGTAATCCAAGTAAGACTGATTTGTTTGCGAAATAAGTTAAGCCTCATTAAGCTTTGCTTGATTATTTATATAAGAAAAATGAGAATAGTGGTTGACCATATAGGCTCTTTTTTAAAAATTGTTTTTTTATGAAATCATAACTTTATACATTGATGCATTTATGGGGTGCAGGGTACTGCTTCAATATACAACGGGAAAGGCTTACATTGAACTAAGTAACACATCCATCACAATTATACTCACTTGCATGATGCAATGGTATATTACCTATAGGCTCTTTTTAAAGTTTGTTTTGCTGGAACTTTTGATAAGGATTCTCAGATTGTACTTTTAAAAGTTCCTTGAGATTAGGAAGCCAAACCAAGGACTTGGCTTATTACCGATGCATCTGTAACACTATAGATGTAGGTAAATTTCTCTTTGCTCAAATTCTCCAAAATATCCTGGTGTTTCTGGGCCTGCTAGAAAGTGATCTTACTTACCTATAAGGCTGGGACACTCAGAGTGATCTTTTCAATGTGTGTATTTGTTGCCTCCATGAAATTAACTTTAGTTCCTTAAAATTGTTTAGTTGTATCTAAAAATATGACATTCAAGTCAAAACCTCAGTAAGATGACTGCTGTTTCCAATTGTGTCCTGTTACAAGAAGAACAGATTCTTATTGAACTTATGCAAATAACTATATTGCCATAAAAGTAAACATAGACATGAATAGTTCTGAATTATGAAGGGATCAGGTAGGGAGAAAAAAAGTTTCAATTTTTGTTCACGAAGATATTTTTACTGAATTGCTGTAAGCTATAGATAACTTAAAAGGAAAAGGTTTACTTAAATCTGAAAAATAAAACATGTAAAGCACCAGAAATTTTTCAAACAAAGTCATTAAAAATTATCCTCATTAGTTCATTTAATCTCATGAATTTAATTCTTTTTCTGTTTGATGTAGAGTCAGGAATCTTATGAAGCTGTGTGTTCCTTCAGTGGAGCTCTGCAAACTCTTACCCAGTCCAATGGTATAATATTAAAATTATCAGAAGCCTGTTCAAATGTATTTGTCAGAATATTTTCCATGAATCTCCTTGAAGAAAAAGCAAGTTTGGACTATAACTGCAAATGCTTTTGGAGAAGAATCCAAACAATAATTGTCTATGGGTGACAAAGAATCACAATTGTTAAAAATCTGATGAAAGTTCATTATAACCAAAAACTGGCAAGAGAATTTGGTTATTTTTGTGGCATACAAAATTTTAACACACTAACCAAAATGATCACTAATATATTAGATTTCTAGGAAACTCACATAATTTTTGGAATACTCATACCAATAACATACCCACAAATATTCCGTATATACTCAAGTATATATGGTACTTTAAGAAGGTTTAGCATCACCTTTTTGACAATGATTTTCATATCTTTCAACATATAAAATAAGACTACTTAGTTTAGTATGTATCTTTTCCAAGGTGAGAGACACAGCCTTTGATCTTTCCAGTGGTCCAACTGGAAAATCCCAAGGTTAATTTGAGGTCAAAAAGATTTAATTTAGAATTTGATTTTAGGAGAATATGTTCCAGGTCCCTCCATGTAAACATAAAAGAAGTAAAGGCTAGCTCTGTTATCTTGAGTAAATCTTTCATTTTCATTTTTCAGTCTGCTGAGCAAAAATACTAATGTTCCTTTTAAGGCCTCTTGTAATATTTAGAGTAAGAAGTGCATACCACATCTTGCGTAGTATAAGCAAAAATATACTTGCGATAATTTCATTTAATTGTAATACTATTATTCAAAATGAAATTTAAAAATGTGTATGTTGTTGAACTTCAGCTACATGAAAATAATCTGAGAAAGCAAACTTTATACAGCAGGAAAAAAAAAATGGCCCATAAGACCTCGCTTTTCATATCAACAGTGCTGTAAATGTTATTAGAGAAGTAATTTGACCTCAACTGACCTTAAATATCCTGCTAAAATACAATGAGGGTTGACTTGATAGACTCCAAGATGCCAAAATTTATAAATGCTTTAAAAAGCCTTTTTATAAGAATGGCTGTGGAAAGCATATAAAAAAAAAAAAAACCAAAATCTCAATTCTACATCACAAAAATATGTGTGCACCTATTTCTACAACCAAACATAGAATTTGAAATGTGTTCCCTAATGGGTATACAGGGCTTTCCAGAAAGTATCTACCCATGTAATACAAAAAAATGGAGACATGACGTACTAAGGAAAGACCCGTCCCCTTTATTATTTCCATCTCACCTTTAGCATTCCAATTTTACTCAGTCCTCAACTGGCTGTTTCTAAACTCAAAGGGGTTCTTATTTTCAACAATAAATTGATTAGCATAATCCTTCTTTTGTTTATTCAATCATTTCAAACCTATTTCTGAACATCTGTTAGGAGCTGAATGATAGAATAGTGATGGCACAGTGGGGCCAGTGCCATGACAGACTCTGCCCTGGTGCCAGGGAGCAGGTGAAGCTGCCGCCCAAGGCTAGCAGCTGGACTAGCAAGGACCCTTGGCCTGTTCTTTCTTTCCTGCCTTTCTTTGTTTCTTTCTTTATTTATTTATTTTATTTCTAATTATTGCAGGCATATAATATTTGTACATATTTACGGGGTACATGTGATATTTTGACTCAAGCATACAATATTTATTAATCAAATCAGGATAATTGGGGTATCTATCATTTGGTTAGGAACACTCCATTCTACTCTTTCAGTCTCATTTTCTTCTTCTAAAAGATTCAGGAGTTAAGACTAAAAGGAAATGAATCAGTGGAGGTGCTCTCTGCAAGAAGGATGGGTCCAAGCAAGACAAATGAAGAATCACAGAATTCTACTGGTAACAATGGCATCAGGAGTATGTAAATTCCATATTTTAAATAGGGATTTAAACTTTTTTTTTTAATTTCTCATTTCCTCACTTAGAAAATGAGTAAGTTTAATGCCTGTGTGCTCGAGACAATTGGCATTCATATGTTAAAGCTGAATTTATAAGAATGGTTATGGAAAGCATATTAAAAAAACCTTGATTCTGCATCATAAAAATATGTGTGTACCTATTTCCACAACCAGACATATAATTTGAAATATGTTCAATGGGTACACTTACATCCCCCAAATTGGTAGCTTGTACCAAGATCAGCAAACTTATTTTTAAAGTAATAGTTCATGAAGCATATATGATCCTGGCATGCATCGAAGCTGATTAGCACGCCAACATGACATTTGTTACATATGATCAGCTAATTCATTGGTTTTGTGTTTACATGTTGTTCAAAGGTTATTTTTTAACAGTTTTCATGTTTTCATAGCCCCTAAAACGGACAGGTGATAGCATACTGTTAGCGTGAGGACAGAAATGTGAGCTGTCAAGCCATCTATTTGATTTCTGATCATTGATTCAGGATACATATGTTTGTATATCCTGAAAATGCTGAGAATTTCCACAGATATGTGTCCCTTAAGATAAAAGAGTTTAATAATCACTGGTGGACTCTTCATTATATTTTTGCAACACTTACTCAACTGAGCCTCATTTATTGGTTTATTAGTATTTCAGTATGGTACAGACATTTACAATGTTTATCAGCCTTTTCTATTTTCTGTGTAGAGAGGTTTGATAAATTTCCAATAAAGTTTGTGATCTTCCCCATTGAAAGAATGTGAATGTACCCATTGTTGACACATATTCAGGTTTCCCTGTTGTTATGCTAATGACTCTCTTGCTTGTTCTGGAAAGGGATTGAATTGGAAATTGTGGATAGCTGTGAAGACAACAAGGACAGTTGTTCTCATCCTGTGAACATGCAGTTGGCGGCCTCAGTGTTCAGTCACCCTGGACAACAGCTGAGATTCAGATGAGAAAACGTGCACAAGTGGTGTCTGGTAAGTGCCACCTCCATTCAAAAGTTCCTCTGGACTCTCGTAGCCCTCCCATTTCTAGTCCTTATCGCTGTGATGTGAGCCTCATCTCTCAAACATGGAGAACTAGATGGAGCAGTGACTCTGGTAATGAATGAATCTGAAAGGAAGATGCTTAACAGAAGATAACACGTTTGGATATTTAGCTCGATGTTAAAGGAGACATAAAATATCTTAACAAAATATATGCACTTAATAGATTTATTTCAAGAAAAAGCTCCAAAGTCTATGTAACCATCAAATATAATTTGCAATTTCAACCATAAATGCTCCGTATACCCCAGGTTTCTTTGCCCCAAGCAGAAACTACATCAATTGTATTTCAACCCAGTAATGATTTGGTTCCATGTTCTTTGATATGGCAAATAGCTTTATCTTAAAATGCATCATTCCTTGCATACCCACTTTTAATTACTACATTTTCTAACTCATTGTTAGAATTTATATCATTGGAGGCAATGAGAAATTTTACCTTAGCCTTGCTTCCTAATGAAATATTTCATCTACAGTATTTGAGAAAAAGGAGCATCCATTACAAGTAGGGACAGTGAGTATCAAAGGAAGTTGCTTCCTACTCTAGTCCGGAGAACGCGCCCAAGCTCCCGAAGCCGTGATTGGTCACCAGTCAGGAATTCTGATACAATTTTTGCTTATTTTTTTCTTATGCTTTATGTTTCCTCTCTAAAAAATTATGAGCACTAAGAAGTCTTTTTGCTACAGGTAAAGTTATAAACATCTTACTAGGATGTGCCTCACACTTATAAACTGAGGCTGCTACAGGTAACAGGTAAATGTAAGTGTCCCAACTTACATACAAAGTCACCTTCAGGACGAATCTACTGAACCTATCTCATTTGTAACGTGGGGACTGCCCAATGTGGTTAAAGAGCACTGGAAGTATAGGAGGGTGAGTTTCAATGGTTTGAGGATTTGAGACTTTTTATTTTGACACTCTGGTGCTACAGGATGGACTTCAGGAAATCTTGCTGTTTTCTGTTTTTATAAATTGTTTAAACCATTGCTTTTATTTCTTGAACCAAAACTGCCCTCTGCATTGGGCTGAGTCTACAGTGGTTAACTTACTCAAAACAAGTTTTTTTCCTGCCTTTTTCTATGTAGTGAAAAATGTGTTTATGTTTTTTCCTATCTTGCTAATGTTTGTATTTATAGGAAAAACAAAGGCTTCCTTCTCTCCTTCCAGCCTCCTTCCTTCCTTCCTTCCTTCTCTCCCTGTGTTCCTCTTTGGAGTATGAAAAAGGGAAACCAGAATTTCTCTGGCCCTCTTGTTTGCAACTTACAATTTGATGTTTTTATTCTTTAAAAAATACAATTCAGTCAAGTTCTTATTTACAACTAGGAAGAGAAAAATAGCATCTGCCAGGGTCAAAATGCAGAAAATTGCATATTTATGAGTCTGCACCATTCAACATGACAATGTTGTATTGTTTATGGCTCAAGTTTATTTCACTTGCTAAGAATAAAAAATATCCGTGTATAGTCCACATATTCACTAGCATAAAGGTCGTGATTCATTTGGAATATATGTACACATGCTTTACTTACTTGCCTGCAAACAGATTAAACAGGTTAAGGCCATGTATGTTTATAAAAAAAAAAAAATAGTGTTCAAAGGAAATCAAAGGCTTTTCTTTTCATCTTATGTTAAAATAAACCTTAAAAAAATATGAGAATGTACAAAGAAGTGTGAAAATACATCACGCAGTCTGCAAATGATCACTGTTGCCCAAAGGTAAAAATGTATTAGGGATAAAACCTAGAGATGTGTCAACACAAGTTGAAAGATAGATATATAAACACAAGGGTCTGACCATCAATAAGGTCACTAAAGTTACACAATTGGCTAGTTATTAGAGAATATTTTTAACTTGTGAGCTTCACTTGGTGACTACATATGGGGGAGAAATACAGAAAATCAGGATTTTTACTCTTCTGTTTTTATTGTTTGGGTTTCATTGAAGGTACAAAGAATTAGGTTATAGTGATTGCATTTGTTAGGAACAGTCCCTCTTGTAATTGTGTGTGCCCCCAAGAGGTGTGCCAGACCCCGTGACCCCACCCCCTCCTACCCACTCCTTCCTTCCCCTGCCACACCCAAATTGATTTGAGTTTTTCTCTTATGAGATTATGTATTAGATCATCTCCTGGCTTCTTATTAGTATTAAGTGCATAGGATTCTTGCTTCTCCATTCTTGTGATGCTTTACTAAGAAGAACGTGTTTCACCTCCATCCAGGTTAATATAAAAATGTAAACTCTCCATATTTTTAATGGCTGAATAGTACTCCATGGTGTACATAGACCACAGCTTGTTAATCCATTCCTGGGTTGGTGGGCATTTAGGCTGTTTCCACATTTTGGCGATTGTAAATTGAACTGTGATAAGTAGTATAGTGCAAATGTCCTTAGAATAAAACGTTTCTTTTTCTTCTGGGTAGATGCCTAGTAATAGAATTTCAGGATTAAATGGGAGGTCTGATTTGAGTTCTTTGAACATTCACCATACTTCTTTCCAAAAAGGTTGTATTCATTTGCAGTCCCACTAGCAGTGTAAAAGTGTTCCCTTCTCTCCACATCCACGCCAGTGTCTGTAGCTTTAAGACTTGACCATCCTGAGGTATCACCTAAGCCCAGTGAGAATAAGTCTTTAACTTTCTTTTTTTTTTTTTTTTTTTTTTTTTTTTTTAAATAATAGCGGTGTGCATTGTTATGATCTTGGGGCATCATATACTAGCTTCATAAACCATTTTACACAGTTTCAGCCCCATATTCAAAA
>CAUYPK010098000.1:0-20180 GCA_963574355.1 Loris lydekkerianus | reverse complement strand
TAAAGGGGTGTTAAAATATCCAACTACTATGGAAGTGGAGGAAATCAGGTTGCTCATGTCTGTTAGAGTTTCTCTTATAAATTGAGGTATATTCTGGTTGGGTGCATAAATATTAGTAATTGAAATCTCATCATATCAAGTATTACCTTTAACAAATATGAAGTGTCCATCCTTATCCTTCCTTATTTTGGTTGGTTTAAAGATTATTTCATCTGCGAATAGGATTGCAACGCCTGCTTTTTTCTGCTTTCCATTTGCCTGGAATATAGATGACCATCACTTCACCTTGCGTCTATATTTGTCTTTTAATGTAAGTTGCGATTCTTGTATGAGGCAGATATCTGGCTTGAGTTTTTGTATCCAGTCAGCCAACCTGTGCCTCTTTAGAGGACAACTTAAACCATTCACATTAATTGAGAATATTGATAAGCCTTTTGAGAGTCCGGTGGACATTTTTAATCCTTTTGCGACTATGGAAGTTGGAATTTGATCAAAATTTTCTGGGTGGGTTTACTTTTGTGGTGGAGGGTTACGCTGGTCTTTATGAAGGATAGGTCTGAGAATATCCTGGAGATCTGGTTTAGTTATGGCAAATTTCTTCAACATGTGAATGTCATTGAAGTATTTAATTTCTCCATTATAAATGTAGCTCTTTTAGCTGGGTACAGAATCCTGGGTTGAAAGTTATTTTGTTTTATGAGATTAAAAGTTGATGACCATCTCTTCTAACTTGAAAGGTTTCAGCAGAGAGATCTGCAGTTATTCTAATATTCTTGCTTTTGTAGGTGATGGTTTTCTTTCATCTGGCTGCTTTCAGAATTTTCTCCTTCATATTAACTTTAGTGAAAAAATTGATTATGATGTGTCTGGGGGATGTCTTATTCGGGTTGAGTTGTGCTGGAGTTCTGAAACTGTCTGCTGTCAGAATTTCAGAATCTCTTGGCATGTCTGGTAAGTTCTCCTTCATAATCTCATGGAGAAGAGACTCTGTGCCTTGTGAAGCCACTTTGTCGCTTTCTGGGATCCCTATAAGACGAATATTGGTTTTCTTTGAATTATCCCAGAGATCTCTGAGAGAGTGATCTGTTTTCGCCCTTCATTTCTCTTCCTGTTTAAGAGTTTGGGAGCATTTGAAAGCTTTGTCTTCAATGTCAGAAATCCTTTCGGTGGCGCCTGTGGCTCAGTGACTAGGGCGCCGGCCCCATATGCTGAGGGTGGCAGGTTCAAACCCCGCCCCAGCCAAATTGCAACAAAAAAATAGCTGGGTGTTGTGGCGGGCACCTGTAGTCCCAGCTACTCGGGAGGCTGAGGCAAGAGAATCGCTGAAGCCCAGGAGCTGGAGGTTGCAGTGAGCTGTGTGACACCATGGCACTCTACCCGAGGGCGGTACAGTGAGACTCTGTCTCTATTAAAAAAAAAAAAAAAAAGAAGAAAAAGAAAAATAAATCCTTTCTTCTGCTTGCTCCGTTTGGTTACTGAGGGATTCTACTGTGTTTCTCAGATCTTCAAGGGATGCAACTTCTTGTCTCAGTGTGTCAAAATCTTTGGTCATTTGGTTTTTGAATTTGTTGAATTCTTGATATATCTTTTGTGTTACTGCTTGGAATTCTAATTTGATCTTATTTGCTATCCAGATTCTGAATTTGATTTCTGACATCTCAGCTATTTGTGCATGGGATCTTGTGTTGTGTCTGCCCCATTGATCCTTGGGGGAGTTGATCTACTCTGATTATTCATATTGTCAGAGTTTTTCTGTTGATTTTACCTCATGATTGTTTTTCATCATTGCCTCTGGCTGTCCTCAGAGTTGGGGAGGTGTCTTCTCTAAGATTAGACCCCAGTGGGATCACTCTATTGTTGCTAGATCTTTGTAGGGAGTAACCCTGTGTAGTTCCTCTGGGGCTAGGAAGTTCTGGTTATGGAAGCGGCTCTGGAGTGTGACACACCCAGATCCAGCAACAGAGTGGGAGGTGGTGCGCACGGTTCTGGGAGTGCTTGGCACCCAGTGACTTTGGCACAGAGAGCCCAAGGCTCTAATAGTCTCTGGCCTGGAGAAGGGCTCTGCGCAGAGGCAGGGAGGGCTCCAGAGAGCACATGGCTACCAGAGTCCCTAGCCAGAGGAGTGGGCTGGTGTGGAGGCAGGGAGGATACAGGAGGGAGGATGCAGGGTTGCACAGCTCCCGTAGTTCCTCGTCAGGTCATGCGGAGGCCCTACGGGTGCAGGTTGCAGGTCGGGGGTCGTAGCACAGCTCTTGTGGAAGTCTGGGCAGTGCCATGCCCAGGAGTTTGAGGTTGCTATGAGCTGTGACTCCATGGCGCTCTACCAAGGGCAACAGCCAGTGTGCCGAAACCAGTCTCACTCTGCCCCTGAGGGTTAAGGCTGTAAGGCAGCTCAGTCCCCGCCTTTAGGCTGCTCAGTCACTAGGTTACTAACTCCCACGTGATCCTTGCTCTGGGACCCTGAGGGCGGAGCTTCCTGGGGCAGTTCTCTCACAAAGGATCCCTGCGGCCCACAGACTAACACTATTATTAAATAGCTCCATCTGGCTCAGTGGCTCAGTCTGGGGCCCTAGACAATGCCGAAAGTTCTCCGCATTCCTGCTCAAGCTCTCTCCAAGGAAGTTCAAGTGAGTGCCAAGTCCAAAAACACCAAAACAGTTCACAGGTAAGGCCTTTCCAGTTTGTAGTCTCACTGCTGCTTGTGCTTATGGGTGCCAGCAGGATTAGGTTGATTGAACACCCGCAACCACTTGCCAGTTTTCCACTGTTTTTGTCCTCCTCTTGGGGTCCAGAAGTCCCTTGCTGACTTCCTGTATCCTCAAAGGGATGATTATATGCAGATCCCATCAGCCAGAGATTCCTGGAGTCTTATCTCCCCAGACTCACCATGCCCTGTTGCAGGGAAGCTGTTACTTGGCTGCCACTTTGTATTGTTCTGAAAAAAATATTTTAGACATTGTTTGAAATTTGGCAGCTCACTGTGACCACCAGAATCAGTTGCATAGATTGTTTACTGTACCATGGTGCTCAGTTGAAGGGGCAAAGGGGACCAATGCTTAGTTCTTATATGATCGTCAGACTGTGTGCCCACTGGACTGCATGTGCCCAGATGGATTTTCCTAAGTTGTATAAAATGTATTATTTGTACAAACAGTGCTCCAGCTCAAGGCACCCTGGGTGCTGGGGCAGGTCAACTGGGAACTGCTGGAGAGCAAGGACTGGATCCTGTTCCTTTTTACTTTCCTAGCACTCAGTACAATGGACAAGTATAGATCTTAATAAATGTAGAATAAATTAGAAAGCAGTCAAGAGCCTCTGCCAATGGTGCATGACATGTTTTGGCTTAGTCTGTAATGTTATCAACATAAAATTTCCAATGTGGTCTACTGGCGCTCTTAAATTTGGTGTCAGATATACTGGTGTGTTGTGGTGACATCATAGCTGTCCCCTATCCTCTCTCTCCCAGCCCCCAGGAATCATACATATCCCTGGATCCTTCCCATCTGTGCTGCCATCAACAAACATCCCCAGGAACATGTTAAGCTCTCAGCCATTCATCACCCGTGCTATCATGGAGAGAAAGACTAGGGTTTCCCGCATGGATACAATTCCTTCTTATCAAGCAGGAATCCCTGTAGTCTCTCTCCCTCTCTTATTTCCTATAGAGCACATATGTGATAAGCACAGCTTTGGAAATTAGCACTCAGTGAGAATCCGAAAATCTTAGAGCTGGAGGAAGGCTGAGATGTTCCCTGGTCTAGCATCATTT
The DNA here is from genome assembly GCA_963574355.1 of Loris lydekkerianus. NCBI lineage: Eukaryota > Metazoa > Chordata > Mammalia > Primates > Lorisidae > Loris > Loris lydekkerianus. The sequence goes on along the minus strand of CAUYPK010098000.1, from coordinate 16,411 downwards.
ACCATCAGGAAAACGAGACCTGGAGAGGGCAGTGATGGTGTTTGGCCAATGGCTGGCCCACTAGCAGCTGGAGACCAGGCAGAGATGCCTCCCTCCTGTGGTCATGTGTGCACCTTACTCCTTTCTGTCACCAGGTCTTCAGCAGTTTCACTTCCCCATCTGCCCCCTGGGCTGCTCCCTAAGGCATTCCCCAATCCCAGTCTAAGAAGTGGCAGAGTGGGGCAGGTGGGAGTGGGAAATGACAGTAGGGTTTATCTTCTCAGCCAGCAGCAGCAAGAACCAATTGGGGCTGTTTGGAGACATCACATTGGCATTGCTAGGTTTTGTGCTAATGAAGAGTGCTTTCAGCCCACTGCTCACAGGACAGAGGCAGTTTGGCTGAGTGGGAGGCTGCCACTGAAGTAGTCAGTGACTTCTAAACATCTGGCTGTGTGTCAGGTGCAGCATCCAGAAGCAGAATCCACACTCTGTCCAGCCAGGGAATCCCCCTGCACTCCTGTGTCTCCAATATTTATTTCTGTAGTCTCGGGAGCAATGTGGGAGCAGCACATGCTGTGCAACAGAGTCTTTCTGGAAACTATGGAGGGAGTCTGGCTCTGCTCTAGGTTCAGCATCTGCAGGGGGTCGTGCCCTCTGCCACTCTGTATTAGTCTGGCCCAGGGGTCTGCCAGTCTGCTGTGGGACACTCCAAGGACATCTGGGCAGCACAATCTCTGGAGGCCCATCTGGGACCCCAGAGACTGTGCGCTTCCTTCTACTTGATAGATGAGAGATGTTGAGATTTTTGGAGAGAGGACATGATTGCCAAAGGTCATAAAAGGAGCGCACCCCTGTGTGAGAGCCAGACCAAGGGTTTCCTGCTGCTCCTTCTGGTGCCCAGGACTTCCCTGTCTCCTGTTTCTTCTGTGATCTGGAGATACCAGCTCTTGAGGTTATTGGCTTGTGCTCAGGGTCACAGACAGGAGGGCTGATCTTGGAGGGCATGGGTTGGGAGGGACTGATAGCAAGGCAAGACAGTGAGTCCTTGGGCAAGTAATTGTTTAAAGAGTGGTGAGAGAGGAAAATGAGATGGGAAAGCTGTGATATCCACAAACAGCTGTGGTGGCTCTGGGCCCTTCTAGAGACACCATCAGGGAGGGCTGATGCTGACCCTCACAGTCTAATGGACACTTTTCCCCTCACGTTGTTTTCTCTGTTCTTTTCCATTATAGCACTTATTACAACTTTTAACTACCTATTTCATTGTGTGTGTTTTTTCTTGTTTCATAGCTAATTAGCCCGCTATACTATAAAATATATAAGGGCAGGAAAGACAAATTTCATTTGCCCCAGGACCCAGAAGTGCCCTGCATGAGGATTAATAACGATTTTTTTTTTCTAACATTCCTGATTCCTTCTGGACAATGCTATGAACCAAATACCCCTGAGCATTGAAGAGCTGCCATTTGTTTCTGTGAGTCACTCACTCACTATTAGGTGCAAATTTAAACCAAATATGAATTGTTAAAACAATTTTTTTATCATTTTTTTTTAATGCAGAGGCAGACAATAAAAAATTAACATATTTTCCAATGGATGTGGCTTAATTAAAAGTACAAGATTATTTTGAATTTGACTATTTCTCACATTTACTTCATGATATAATCAACACTAATGTATAAGGCATAGTGATTTGCATTTATCTTACTTTTGTGTAGAAAAACAATGTTAAAGGTGTTTTTATTTGGATCCTTTGATGCAGGTACATCAAAGGGTTGTAAATATCTCTGAGAATCATCAGGACCCCAAAACCAGGCCCACCAGGCACAGCTTTGGAGGGCGCTATTCCTTTCATAGTTTGCGTGGAGACGCCTCTGCAGTTGGGCAGTGCACAGCCCACACTGCCCTGCAAGAGCAGCCTGGGGAAAACCCAGGCTTAAAAACTCATCTGCCTGTTTCCTTCTGTCCTCTGTATCTAGGGCGATCTTTACAAAGCTTAAGTGAGAGCCTGGCACTTGTCTCCTAAAACCCTAGTGAACTCTCATCACACTGAGCCCCAAACCAAACCCCTCTCTCTGGCTCCCCGTCCCTGCAGGACCTGCCCTTGGCCTGTGTCTCCCATCTTGCTGCCTAGTAACCTCTCTCCCTTGTTCACTGAATGCAGGCCCCACTGACTTCCTTTCCCTTCCTCGTTTAGTCAAGCTCACATTGGGCTCAGGGGCTTTGCATCTGTGTATCTTTTGACTGGAGCCATCTTCCTGCCTGGAATCCTGCCTTCAACTGGCTATTCTCTTCTCATCATTCACGTCTCAACCTAAATGCCACTTCCAGCACAGCTCTTCCCTAACCCTGATTCTAAAATACACCCCCCCAACCCCTACTCTCCATGTCAGCTCTGTCTACTCTCACCGCAGAGCTCATCCCTATCTCGTGATGTCTACAAGCAGCTGTGGTGGCTCCGGGCCCTATTAGAGACATCAGGGAGGCCTGACCCTCTGAATTTAAAGGACCTCACAGTCTAAAGGACACTCCCCCCTCCTATTGTTTTCTCTGTTCTTTTTTTTTTTTTTTTTTAATCAAGTGACCAGCAATGAGTATTCTCTTGCTTTCTCTATTCTTTTCCATTATAGCACTTTTTACAACTTTTAACTACCTATTTCTTTGTGTGTGTTTTTTCTTGTTTCATATCTAACTAGCCCACTATACTATAAAATCCATACACTTACCTTTGCTGTTGTTCTTTTTTTTCTTTTTGGTTGAGACAGAGTCTCACTCTGTCACCCTAGGTACAGTGCCATGGTGTCATAGCTCACAGCAACCTCTAAATCTTGGGCTCAAGCGATCCTCTTGACTCAGGCTCCAAAGAGCTGGGACTATAGGTGCAAGCAAGCATGCTGTGCTAATTTTTCTATTTTCTTTTTTTTGCTATTTTTTTTTTTTTTATTAGTATTAGATCATAGCTGTGTACTTCTGCTCTTGCTCAGGCCGGTCTCAAACTCCTGAACACAAGCAATCCTCCTGTCTCTGTCTCCCAGAGTGCTAGGATTACAGTTGTGAGTCACTGCACGTTGGTCCTGCACTTCTGGTGCCTAGGACAGTGCCAGGCCCACCGTAAAGCTCTCTAGAAATACTTGTTAAATAAATGAATGAAAATTCAGAAGGAGATTTGGTGGTGGTGGCTTTGCAGCCTGGCTTGCTGGCTGATGGGGAGAGTCCACCTGTCTGTGCTGCCTGCTGTCCCACGAGGGAGGAATCTGTTGTGCCAGAAAGAGCAATGGTTTAGAAGTCAGGAGACCTGAGTCCGAGTGCCCTTTCCTGTGGCTGCCACTAGCCTCCCTCTCAGGGCCTCCCTTTCCTCACCTGTCCTGTGAGGGGTCAGATGCCAGGAGTCTTTGTGATTCCAGCGCTCTGCCCTTGAACTATGCAGCAAGGGGCCGACTCTCCCCTGAGGACCAGAGGCTAGGGGGTAGCTTGGCCTTGCAGCACCCCCACGTGCCATTGTCACTATGACAACCTTTCCATGGGATCCTGATGTTGGGGGAGATGCCTGCTGTTTTTGACCTAAAATTGAGAGTTAAACATAAAGCAATACTTCTGGAAGAAAGGAGATAGACTGGAAAGGGTACTGGCACCAGGACACGCTGGGTTTGTGTCTCAGCTTTTTGCTTACCATCTCTGAGATGAAGTTCTGGCAAGCAGATTTGCTCATGGATTTGCTATGAGAATTGCAGGAATGACTGTATATGCAACTTCATAGATGCCAGTTCCCTTCCCATCGTCTGAGAGAGCTTGAGCACGTCAGGACTGGCCCAATGCCCAGGGCACAGAACCCGGCCTGGAAATGGTGCCCACTGAGGCCGGCGGGAGCTGCTGGGCTGTGTCGGCTGCAGAGCTGAAGTGAGAGATGGGCTTCTCTTGGAGGGAAACCCAAAAAAACCTCATTTGCAAAGATAGCAAAACAGTTTGTTTATTTTGTGCCAGATTCTTCTGGTGCGTAAGCAGAACTGGGAAGGCTAGAAGTGCATTTATCACTCTTTCCTGGGTAAACCTCATTTGCATTCCTAGAGAGTGTTGATTGTAGAGTTCCAAGAAATGAAGTCGTTTGGTGGGCTGGCATACCTCATTCCCTGAACAAGTCACTTGCATTTTTGTTTATGTGTGTGGAGGCACAGGGCTGCTCTTGGTCAAGACTCTGCTATGTGCCAGAGATGGTGCTAGTAATTTTAAGTACTGTGGTAGACACAGTAGGTTGGCCCACTCAGCACACAACCATCTACTTTCTCCCTTGCCTTCCTTTCTTACAGGGCCTGGAAGTCTAACCACTCAACTTCCCAGCATTTTTCATGTGGCCATGTGACGTAGTTCTGTCCAGTCATATGTACATGAAGATGAAATTTCAAGAAGAGCTAACTCTTTGTCTCCTTCCTACTTCTCTCTTCCTCTTGCCAGGGTATGGATGGGATACTCAGAGATGCAGCAGCTGTGTTGCAACCAGGAGGAAAGTCAAGAGGCTGAAACGAGGCATCCACCAGGGTGACGATGGAGAAGATCAAGGACAGAAAGAATCCAGCTCCTGATGACATACTGTCTTTCACTGGAAATACAATATTGTAAGACATAGCATTATTTAATTAAGCACCATCAGGAAAGGCAAAATGCTGCGAATTAAACTACAACTTGACGTTGTTTTGAAGATGCATCCAGATTCCCAAGATGTTAAAATGTGAAAAACAAATGTGTTGTGAAATCCATGATAATTGAACAGGTGCATGAGCCCTGGAATATCTACCTTTAGACTTCTTATGTAAGAACAACAAATCCCTAATTCTTTTAGGAGTAGTTGTTAGGCTTTCTTTTATTTGCAGCAAAACATATTCCTAACACTGACTCCTCACAATCACTTCCTAGTTGGGTATTAATATTTGTGTTTTACAAACAAGAAAACTGAGGTACAGATGGGCAATGGCCTGCCCTGGTATATCATCACACAGGTCACAAATGAGAGCCGAGCCCACAGTGGGCCTCCAACCCCACTGTTCAGTCCATACCTCATCTGCCCCAGTGCTCTTCCCATCTTAGGGCTGTGAGGACTGATGAGTAACTGTAGCCACCCACGGCCCCCATCCCCTGCTTAGGAGGATACTTCCTGTAACGCATAGGTTACATAGGGTTAACTCATAGGTTTTGGTCCTATGAGCTGGGAGCCAGGACCGAAGAGGTCAGTGACCGTTCTGGCAAGAGGTTTCTTTTCTTTTTTTTTATTTACTTTTTATTTATTTATTTATTTTTGACACAGAGTCTCACTTTGTTGTCCTCAGTAGAATGCTGTGGCGTCATAGCTCACAGCAACCTCAAACTCTTGGGCTCAAGTGATCCTCTTGCCTCAGCCTCCCAGGTAGCTGGGACTCAAAAATATCCTCCACAATTCCCAGCTATTTTTTTAGAGACGGGGTCTTGCTCTAGCTCAGGCTGGTCTCAAACTCCTGAGCTCAGGCGATCCACTCTCCTTTCAGAGTGCTGGGATTATAGGTGTGAGCTACTGCGCCTGGCCCACAAGAGATTTCTTAGTCATTTGGACAGTTTGTTTCCTTGATCCTGCTACTTGATTTCCTTCTCTCTGTGCCCTTCCCCGGGCCCTGTTGAACAAAAGCTTAGTAAATGAGAAAAAACAATTTATGTCTGGAACAAGTGCATCTTCATACTCTTCCTGGCTCCCTGTTGATTTCCTATCAGCCGATAGACTTCCAGTTTGTGGGGCTGCTGTGCTCAGGCATGGTGGCTCTGACCTGTAATTCTACCACTTTGAGAGGCTGAGGTGGGAGGATTACTTGAGGCTAGGAGTTCAAGACCAGCTTGAGCAAGAACAAGACCCTATCTCTACAAAAGCAGAAAATAAGCTGGATGTGATGGTGCACATCTGCAGTCCCAGCTATTCAAGAGGCTGAGGCAGGAGGATCACTTGAGGCTAGGAGTTCAAGACCAGCTTGAGCAAGAACAAGACCCTATCTCTACAAAAGCAGAAAAATAATCTGGATGTGATGGTGCACATCTGCAGTCCCAGCTATTCAAGAGGCTGAGGCAGGATGATCACTTGAGCTGGAGTTTGAGGTTGCTGGGTGCTAGGCTGATGCCTGAATGAGTGAGGTCCTATTACAGGAGAAAAAGAAAGAAAGAAAGAAAGAAAGAAAGATTGGAAAAAAGGAGTCCTTGGTTAAGAGCCTCTTGCCAACTATTCATTCAACTTTCCTTTGTCCCTGTGAACCTGGCCTTTGAGGACAGCCTCCTGGAGACCCAGTCTGGGGGGAGGTTTAGGACTCCTCATCAAAAGTCACAGAGGTAGTGTTTTTGTCTGTGGCTTAAGGCAGTGTTCCCTTCTCTGATTTTTATTTCCTGAAGCAGGAGGAGATGAAATTATTAAAAGGGTGTTCGCGTTACTAAGTCACAAAGAATGGGCTTTCCAGATAAGTTGAAAACAGTAAGGACAGATTAGATGCGATATTGGTCAAACTGACACATTAGAACGTTATTTTTTTAGTGTGTGATTTACAGAATCACTTGAAATGCCTAAGCAGCACATTAGGAAGACAATTGTTCCTTTGGGAGTGACTCAGGCAGTGACAACACACCCCTTGCAGAAGAAGCCAGGGTGAGTGTGCGTGGCAGCTCTCCAAGGGGCCAGGAGGAAAGGCAGAGCCCCTGCTCCGAGTGTAACCTGGGCTTTCTCCCAGGGTTGGCTTAGGAGAAATGGGGGTGGAGGGAGCTGTGGGGGTCCTGTGCTATCTCCTCTGCTTCCTATCAGAGGCAGGAGCAAAGTGGAAAAGTCCTGTGGGGCTTTTCTTCTCTGGTACAAGGGAAACACATGCAAATGATCTTTTTTCTGAGAAAGACCCTTTGAGAGCAGTTTCCCCACCCACACTGCAGGTCCACACTGTCCAGCTGGCTGGCTGGGGAACTGACCTTTAAAACCCTTGTTTATGTACAACCACAACTTCAGTTCAACTCTAGCCTTTCCTGGCATCTAAAACCAGAGAGTTCCCGTAAGAAATGTTATTAAGGGTCTGTGTACCGCACAGGAAGCCTTCAGATTGCAAACATATGTCCAAAGTGCTGACTTGGAGTAAAAGAATCAGATTACTCAGTGTGTGTTGGAGAGTGGGGATTTCTGCACCAGGAAGCCTTGCTATTTGAATGTGCGCCAGGTCGAATGGAGTCTCTGGCTTCAGATGGATTTGGACTGAAAGAGATTTCTTTTGTGAATCAGCTTATATGGTAATTTCTTTCCTGTCTTCTTTCGGCAAGTGAAATATCAGTGCACATTTATCTTGACCCCATGTGGGGATGTTGGCTTTTTTCCTTTCATTCACCTGCAAGGCCTGTTCTTGTCTCTGTTTCTAAGTCTGTACCACACTGCTCTGGGCTTCCTGGCTTCACAAACTTATTGGCTGCACTCTGGTACAAATGCAGATTAAAATTTTTATCTTGAGATAATTATAGATTCACATGCAGGAGTACAAACTAACACTGAGACCTTCCATGTTCCCTTTATCCAATTTCCCTTAACTGTATTGTCTTATAAAACTATACCACAATAAGACAGCTAGTATATCTACATTAATACAGTCAAGACACAGAACGTTTCCAGTCCTGGGATCCTTAATGTTGCCCTTTTATCACCACACCTACTTCCTCCCTCTTACCTCCTTTATCCTTGGCAACTATTAATCTGTTCTCCATTGCTATAGTTTTGTCATTTCAAGAAAGCTACATAAATGGAACCATGTAGTACATAACCTTCTGGGACTAGCTTTTGCTTTTTTGTTTCACCCAGCATAATTCCCTAAAGATACACCAAGTTGTTGTATCACTTGTATGTTTATAGCAGCACAACTCATAGTCATAAAGAAATGGAAACAACCCAAGTGCCCATAAATACATGGATGGATTAATAAATTGTGGTAAATAGAAAATGGCAATCTAGTATATTTTTAGACAACCTGGAGATGATTCTTTTTTTTTTTTTTTTTTTTGAGACAGAGTCTCACTTTATCACCCCTGGTGGAGTGCCATGGTGTCATAGCTGACAGCAACCTCAAACTCTTGGGTACAAGTGATCCTCTTGCCTCAGCCTCCTGGGTAACTGGGACTATAGGTACCTGCCACAACACCCGGCTATATAATTTTTTTAGAGATGGGGTCTTGCTCTTGATCAAGCTGATCTCCAACTCATGAGCTCAAATGATTCACCCACCTGGGATCCAGTCCTCCCAGAGTGCTAAGATTACAAGTGTGAGCCACTGCACCTGGCCTGGAAACCATTCTTCTAAGTGAAACATCACTAGAATGGAGAAACAAACACATGGACTTAATATCAGGTTGTAACTAATCAATCAACACTTAAGTGCACATATGGAAGAAAATCGATGAAAATCAAGCTGAGGGAAGAGGGGATGGGCAATTGCACACCTGTTGGGTACAGTGCACACTACCTGGGTGAAGGGCATACTTACGTGTGCAACTTTGACTCAATCTGCCCCAAAATAAAGTAGGTAAACAAAACATCTGTACCCTCTAACATTCTGAAATAAAAAAGAAAATAGTTCCTTCCTTTTTATTGTTGAATAATATTCCATTGTGTGGATGTATCACAGTGTGTTTAGCCATTCACTTAATGAAGGACATCAGGGCTATCTCTAATGTTTTGCTTTTGTGAATAAAGCTGCTATGAGCAGATGTGTATAGGTTTTCCTGTGAATGTAAGTTTTCATTTCTCTGAGAGGAATGCCCAAGCATGCAACTGCTGGGTCATATGGTAGCTGCACATTTAGTTTTTTGAGAAACTGCCAAATAATTTTCCAGAGTGGCTGTACCCTTTTACATTTTCACCAGCAATGTAGCAGAGGTCCAGTTTCTCTACATCTTCATCTGTGTTTGTTGGTATTACATTTAAGTAAGTGTATATAATGGCTTAAATTTGCATTGCCTAATTGCTCTGACCACTGAACGTCTTTTTATGTTCTTATTTGCTATCCGTATATCCTTTCAATGAAATGTTTGTTCATGTTTTTGCCTATTTTCTAACTGACTTTTTTTTTTTTTTAAACTTTTGAGTTTTAAGAGTTCTTATACCTTCTAGATACTAGTTCTTGCTCAGGTATGTGGATAACATGTATTTTCTCTCTGTAGGTTGTTTTTTTCATCTTCCTAACAAGGTCTTTTGCAGAGCACAAGTTTCAATTTTTTCTTCAGTTTTATTATACTTTGCATACCTATAGGACTTAGGGCAAGGTAAGTTTTTTTCCCCATAAATGTCCCTTTGTTCCAGTACCATTTGTTGAAAAGATTCTGTTTTTTCCATTGAATTGATTTTGCACCTTTTCCAAAAATCACTCATGCTTATTTGTTTGAACTCTATTTTGTTCCAGTGGGGTCTGTGTCTATCACTTCACCAATACCATCCAGTCTTGGTTACTGTAGCTGTATATTTTGATATGATAAGTCTTGAAATTGAGTACACTGATTCCTCCCACTTTATTCTTCTATTTCAAAATTGTTTTAGCTATTCTAGTTCCTCTGCCTTTCCATATACGTTTTAAAATAAACTGCTCTGTATCTATAAAAATCCTCCTGAGATTTTGATAGGAACTGTGTTAAACCTGCATATACATCTGAGGGGTAATTAACATCTTTCCTCTGCTGAGTCTTCTAAACTATGAACGCAGTATGTCTCTACATTATTTAGATCTCTGATTTCTTGGCTTTCTAAACTGTGAACACAGCATGTCTCTACATTATTTAGATCTTTGATTTCTTTCAATAGTGTTTTCTAGCTTTCAGCACACAAGTCTGCTATGGGCTTAATGTTGTGTCCTTGCAAAACATTCCCAATGCCCCACTGTGGGGGTATTAAGAGGCGAGGCCTCAGGGAGGTGATTAGATCTTGAGGTTAGAGCCTTCACTAATGGATTTAGTGGCCTTATAAAAGAGGTCCGAGGAAGCTTGTTTACTTGGATACAGTGAGAAGACGGATGCCACACCTGAAGCAGAGAGTGAGTGCTCACCACACACTGCATCTGTTGATGCCTTGCTCTTGGACTTCCCAGCCTCCAGGACTGTGAGAAAAACATGTCCGTTGTTTTTAAGTTACCTAGTCTAGGATATTTTGTTATGGAAGCCAGAATGGACTAAGATAAAGTTGTGTACATATTTTGTTAGATTCATACCCAAATGTTTCTTTTTTTCTTGAGTGATTATAAACAGTATTATATTTTTAATTTTGGTATCTATGTATTCAACGCTAGTCTATGGAGATATAATTGACTTCTGTGTGTTCATTTTGTATCTTGCACCATTTCTAAATTCATCTTTTAGTTCCAGGAGGTTTTTTTTAGACTCTTTGGGATTTTCTACATAGACTGTCATATGCAAATGGGGAGGGTTTTAGTCCTTTCTAATCTGCCTTCTACCATTTCCCCCCTGTTTTTGTCTTATTGTACTGAATAGAACTTTCAGTACTATGTTGAATAAGAGTGGTGAGGGAGGATATATTTACCTTGCTTCTGATCTCAAGGAGAAAGCATTCAGTCTTTCCCCACTAAGTATAATGTAATGTTAGCTATAAATATTTTTGTATGGTGGGTGGGTGCTCTTTATGAGATTATCCTTTATTCCCTTGGACTTTCCCATGAGAGTTCCTTTTTTAAAAACATCAAGAGTATAATAACAGCTGCATGACACAAGGCAGATAGACAACATGCGTCTCATAAAAATTTGGCTGATGGGGCAACTGAGGTCCTACCCAAGATCCCGGGTGGAACAATCAACCTGGACAAGCAGGAGAGGCTGGCAGAGCAACCAGGGATTACATGTAGACCTGCCTTGGAGAAGGCATGCGGGTTATACAAGTACAGCCAGTTAACTTCTCCAAGTTCTGAGCTGACCCAATATAAGGATAGGAATCCAGCATCTTTTAGGGCAGCGGTTCTCAACCTCCCCTAATGCTGCAGGAAGGTTAAACCTGTATATGCTGCAACCCTTTAATATAGTTCCTGTGGGTCACAACCCATAGGTTGAGAACTGTTGCTTTAGGGGAAGACTAGTGGAAGCAGTACACAAGAGTGCCAGCTTGGACCCTGAATCAGCAGAAAGGAGAATTGTGCTCCTGACTCATTGTATTAAGCAATTGACCGCTGATGTCCTTAGGAAACTTCAGCACGAGGCACCAGGACTCCAAAGTGACTCAAACGAGGTACTAAACTTGGCCACCTTGGTGTTTAACAACTTCAACCTGGAGGAGGCAAGTAAAGAATGCGAAAAGGTTAAATTGTTAGGAGCTGTCTTTAGGGCCAATCCCTGTGGTCCACTATGAGTCAAGTGAGAGAGACAGCTGTCCTCTGGCAGTTGTGTGAAGTCTGGCCAGATGTGTTGCAACTGTGGCAAAGGGGGCCATCTGAGGAGAGAGTGTCGCCGCAAGGGGCCTAACATGGATGGCAGAGGAGGTAGGGTATTCCTCCGCCCCACCTGCTGCCACTGTGGTATCCGGGACACCTGATTCCTGAATGTTCCAAGAAAGTAGCCAAGCAGAAATGGTGAAGGGATATCTGCCTTTAGAGCGATGGGGCCCAGGCTCTTCAAACAAGAAGGCTGTGGGTCACAGTGGACATTGCTGGTAAGCTTGTCAAATTCCTATTGGACGCAGGAGCAGCTTTTTCAGTTTCAAAATCCTTTGGTGGTTACCTACCTGCTCCTCTCGCTTTGTGGTTAGCATTCAAGGGTATTTAACTTCTCCTTGGCTTTGTAGTTGGGACATTAGATGTTCCACCCAATTAATGTGGACTCGACTCCCCCATGGATTCTGAGATAGTCCTGGAATTGTGGGAATTCTCTGAGTAAACTTTTCAGAGAGCTGAACTAGGCTCCTCCAAGTGCCTTCATTCAATATGTAGATGACTTACTAGTCAGTAGCCCTTCATATAAATCTTCTGTTGAGGACGCTCGACAGGCGTTAGATTTCCTTAGGAAGGGAGGATTTAAGGTGTCAAAGGAAAAGGCTCAATTGTGCAAACCTGAAGTTACTTACTTGGGCTTTGTTCTTTCCCCCGGTGAGAGGCTCTCAGATGAGAGAATCGAGACAGTTTGTTCTCTCACTAGCCCCTCTACAAAAAACAACTCAGGGAGCTCCTGGGAATGACAGGGTGTTGTTGGATATGGATCGCTGATATGGAGACTTGGCTATGCCTCTGTATGAGCTTCTAAAGAGGGAAGAGATGGAAGAGCTAACATGGGGTAGAGAACTAGAAAAAGACTTCCAAATCTTACCTTGGGGATACCTGATTCAGAGAAACCTTTCTTTCTAAATCCTTTCATTGGGCCTATAATTACGATCATCTTTTTCTTAATGTTTGGACCCTGCCTGTTCAACCTGTTTAAGTTTCTGTCTTCCAGACTCCAGCATTTCTCAGTTAAGATGATGGTGATTCAGGGATTCCAGCAAATACTGATGGAACCTGTTGACCAAGTGGCCAGAAACCTCTGAACCCCCAAACCCTTTAGAATAGGGAATCTGAGAAGGATCCCTGATAGGTAGGCCAATGCCCCTTTCTGACAGCAGGAAGTCGCTAAGAACAGTCATTGTCCATTTTCCCCTCAAGATGTCAGGACCATATCTCCTCAGGGAAGAATGAGGAGCGAAACTAAGAAAGGGGCTTCAAAGGGGGTGGGAGGAAAGCCCAGCCTGTGGAACCAGGAGGTCTGGAGGGTCCACAGAATGTAGATATGAAGTAACCTAGGTAACCAAAGACTAATAGAAAGAAGCCATCAATGACCTATAGAAAAGGGCAATACTGCTTGGAGGCTAAGAGAGGCCCATGAAAGACTTACAACCAATTTCAAATTGCGAGGAAGAGGGCATTCATACCTCTGCACAGCCTTTTAGTCTCCATCGTTCTACCTTCTCTCCATCATGAGAGGGACCCACTTCCAACTCTCTTTGAAAGTGCTCTAAGCTTTCTTTGTTCTTCTTAAATGAAATTTATTTTTGTGTACACTGAAAAAAAAAAAAAATCAAGGTTGAATGTTGTCAAATGCTTTTCTACATCAATTGACATGATGCTGTGATTTTTTTTTCTTTTACCTTCTTTAGGCCAGATAATGTATTATTGAGAATGCTTTGGGCTGCAAATAATAGATTCAACCAGACTAAAATTTGATTAAATTTAAAGAACTTTATTTTTTTCCCTGACCAAGACATCTGGCTGAGGGGTGGCTGTTCCAAGGCTGGCTAATGCAGCAGCTCAATCACGTCAGGCTCAGGGAGTTCTCTGTGATTCTTTAAGCTTTCCATTCATAGTTGCAACTTGGCTGCTGAGGCTCCAAATGCCTCAAGTAGACAGGAAGTAGGGGATGCACTCTCTCTTTTTCATTGTGAAGAAAATCTTTCTTAGATACCCAAAGCGCTTTTATGTCTTGTTGACCAAAATAGGCCCATGTCCAAGCCTAAACCAGTCTGGAAAGGGGAGTGGAATTTCCACGAATAGTTTAGTCCAGTATTTCTCAATAGGGGTGCTTTTGTTGTTTTACATGAAAATTTGTTTTGTGCAGGATTGTCTTGCTCATTACAGGACATTTTGAATCCCTAGCTCTCACTTTTTAAATGCCAGAGGAGCCCTTTAGTCACTGTGACAATTTCCAACTTTTCAGGAACGGGATAGGAAGTGGGAGATGGGGTGAGTGGGGTGAGTAGGGGGTGGAGAATAGGAGGGTGGGGAGTACAGGATGGGGACTGGGGTGGGTGTGGGTGGGAATATCACTTCCCACTGAGAACCATTATGATCTACCCCAGGGGAATAGACCCATTTATGCCTTGTAAGATTTCAAGGAAGGAGGAAATGGCTATTGAGTGGACATTCAGCAGTGTTACCCACTGTAGGGGAAAAACATTTTCAGGGGAAACAGAAACATAAATGGATGGGAGGAAGGTCTCAACACTCTCTCCCAGGGCCTTGAAATCCAGTGGGACTTACTTTTTCTGCCATCAGGTGCCTTTAAGGTAGTAAATGGTCCCAGACTTCTACCAGCTCTGGCTGTATGGTGAGAGGAAGACTTCAGTGGGAGAGAGAACATGTTCTTAACCAGGCTTACCTCTCTTTCTCTCTGGTGTCTTCTTCTGGAAATGAAAAATCTTAGCCTAGAAGGGATCTTGGAGATCATAAAAAATATTTTAGAGAGATGAAGACACTGGAGCCCAGAATGATGGAGTGATTACCTCAAGGTCAGCCCATAGAGTGACCAAGCAAGGACTGGCGCAGTTGAACTTGGTCTTTTGAGTTCCCAGTCAGCTGCTTTCCTTTTCTTTTTCATCTCTCAGTGATGTCTAATATTTATTGAGTGTTTTCTATGAGATACAATGTGCTAAACTGTTACTGTCCAACCAGGTTCGTCTGCCAGCTGCCCAGGAGGAAGCCAATATCCAGAGACAGCAGGGTTTACAGCAGAGAAAGAGTTTATTCCACATAACACTAAGCAGGGAGACGGGAGAAATTTCTCAAATTCATCTCCCAGAGAATCAGAGGAGACAGTGTTTTTGAAGACAATTTGGTGGGCAGTCAGGGTCTGCTAATTGGCTGGTTTGGGAGAGGAACCATTAGTGTTTTGGTATGGGCTGCTGTCTGGGTGGGTCAGCCAATCCACTGGAATGCAGTTCCTTGGGTTGGGGGTGTGTGTCCCAGACCAGTTACGTCAGTTCCTTGGTCTGGATGGGCCAGTCCCTGGAATGCAGGAGCTGAAAGATATTTCAAAAACTACCCCCATAGGTCTCTAACAGGTGTTTTATAAGGACAAAGTTCAGGATCTTTGTAACCAACAAGTATGCATGACTCCAGGGTAAAGAAGCAAATGAGGGAACAGTGATTTTATTTTTTTTAAATCATAAATGTGTACATTTATACATTTATGGGGTACAATGTGCTGATTTGATACACAATGTGGAATGCTTACATCAAACTGATTAAAATAACCGTCACCTCACTTACTTATTTGTTGTGGTAAGACATTTATACTTTATTCCTGATAGTTTTGAAATGTGCCATTGCCTCCTTCCTTGTGCCTTCCCCCTTCCCTCCCTCCTCTTCCCTCCTTCTTTCTGCACTATAGTTGGGTTTTATCATTCATATGAATGTGTAGGTGATTATATACTGGTTTCAGAAGAGTATTGAGTACATTGGATACTTTTTACCCCCCTTCTTGAGATACTTCACTAAAAAGAATATGTTCCAGCTCTGTCCAGGTAAACATAAAAGATGTAAAGTCTCCATCCTTTTTTTTTAGTATTAAATCATAGCTGTGTACATTAATGCAATAGTGGGGTACAATGTGATGGTTTATATACAATTTGAAATATTTTCATCTAACTGGTTAACATAGCTTTCATGGTATTTTCTTAGTTATTGTGTTAAGACATTTATATTCTACATTTAGTAAATTTCACATGTACCCTTGTAAGACGCATGGTAGGTGTGGTCCCACTGATTACCCTCCCTCCACTCATCCTCCCCTCCCTATCCCCTTTCCCCATATTCTTGGGCTATAGCTTTCATATGAAAGCTATAACTTGATTTCATAGTAGGGATGAATACATTGGATACTTTTTCTTCCGTTCTTGAGATACTTTGCTAAGAAGAATATGTTCCAGCTCCATCCATGTAAACATGAAAGAGGTAAAATCTCCATCTTTCTTTAAGGCTGCATAATATTCCACGGTGTACATATACCACAGTTTATTAATACATTTGTGGTTCGATTGGCACATGGGCTTTTTCCATGACTTAGTAATAATGAATTGGGCTGCAATAAACATTCTGATACAAATATCTTTGTTATAATGTGATTTTTGGTCTGGAATTGTAGGATTGAATGGCAGGTCAATTTTTAGATCCCTAAGTGTTCTCCAAACATCTTTCCAAAAGGAACATATTAATTTACATTCCCACCAGCAGTGTAGAAGTGTTCCCTTTTCTCCACATCCACACCAACCAAATCTCTAGTTTTGGGATTTTGTGATGTGGGCTAATCTTACTGGAGTTCGATGATATCTCTCGTAGTTTTGATTTGCATTTCTCTGATGATTAAGGATGATGAGCATTTTTTCATATGTCTGTAGGCCATGTGCCTGTCTTCTTCAGAAAAGTTTCTCTTGCCCATGCTGAGATGGGATCACTTGTTCTTTTCTTGCTAATGAGGAGGACCCCCACCCCACCCCCCGGGCAATAGAAGCAACACTAAAAATACATTACTGGAACCTGATCAAACTAAAGAAAAGACAGGCCATGTGCCTGTCTTCTTCAGAAAAATTCTCTTGCCCACCCTGAGATGGGATCACTTGTTCTTTTCTTGCTAATATGTTTGAGTTCTCTGTGGATTCTGGTTATTAAACCTTTGT
>CAUYPK010097999.1:0-22130 GCA_963574355.1 Loris lydekkerianus | reverse complement strand
CACAGCGCACCCACCAGCCTCGCCTGCTCCCGGGTGGGAGCCGGACGCGCGGTGGGCAGTCCAGGTCCCCTCCCGGGCCCTCCCCGCGCACCCACCTGCCTCCCCTCCTCCCGGGTGGGCGCCGGACGCGCGGTGGGCAGTCCCGGTCGCCTCCCGGCCCCTCCCCGCGCACCCACCTGCCTCCACTCCTCCCGGGTGGGCGCCGGACGCGCGGTGGGCAGTCCCGGTCCCCTCCCGGTCCCTCCCCGCGCACCCACCAGCCTCCCCTCCTCCCGGGTGGGCGCCGGACGCGAGGGGAGCAGTCCCGGTCCCTCCCCGCGCACCCACCTGCCTCCACTCCTCCTGGGTGGGCGCTGGCAGCTCGGCGGCGTCGGCATCGGCGTCGGGAGCGCAGGGTGCGGGCTCGCCCGGCTCGTGGATGGCCGGGAAGCCGGCGTGCAGGCGGCAGCGCTGCAGCTCCAGGTCCACGGAGCGCCGCACCTGGAGCTCCCGGGGGGCGGCGGGCGCGGCGCAGGGGACGCTGCAGGAGCGGCCGGCCTTGGGAGCGGGGTCCGAGCCGGGCCGCAGGGGCGAGGCGGGCGGCGAGCGGCTCTGCGGGAGGAACCAGGGCACGGGTCTCTCCGCGGAGCTGGCGGGCGCGGCCCCTCTCTTCTCCTCCGCCTGTTTCTCGCTCTCCTTTCTTGTTTTGCACCTCATGGTGGAGACGATCTAAATATGTCCAGAAAGAGATACAGAGCCGGGATGACACTGGAGGTCCTTTCTAAGCGACATGACACTTTGGCATCCAGGTCAGCCTGGGCACCGGGGACCACACACAGTGCCACTTTGTGACACATCTGCTCCCGGCCTGGCCGCGTCAGTGGGGACCCTGCCCGGAAGCCTGAGAAACACCTGTAGCCATTCAGCATTGAAGCACAGGGCCGTGGGCTTGTAATTTTTGTTTGTATTTCCCTTTTATAATAATTTGTATTTATTGCATTTTACAAAAGCATTGCTTTGTAACAAATTGGAGTTTATAAAACCTGGTCCTTCACCAGACATACTTGGGGAGACTCTACCTAGGTCCTGGCCTCCCTGGAGGAGCCTCCAGAGGCTCAGACAGGGAAGATGCCTCTCCCAGAGACGCAGGCCCTCGCTGGCTTTCCTGCTGTCTCTCAGATTCTAGGACAATTGTCCTTCTCAGGGTGTGGCTGAGAAGTGTGAGTAGGAAAAACTTCACTCTCACTGCGGGGGAGGCAGCCCCCAAAGGCACTAGACAGGAAGGGCCAGTGTCCCCATCTTCTCCCCTGTTGAAGACAGGGAGGGGAAGGAGCGAATCATTTCAGCCAGGACCTAATCATCAAAACATGCTTCTTACCAAAAGGAGCTGAGTACAGGCCTCCCACTGGCTCATGGTCACCACAGCCCTGGGACTGGGTTGAGCAGTAGGAGGATTCTGGTCACAGGACAAAGAGGGGTCAGGCCACACAGCAGACGGTGGCAGTGAGCAGAAAAGAGAATGGCCATCCCTGGAGTGAGTGCCCTAGTGAAAACTGAGGGAGACGCTTCCACAAGGATGTCAACGATAAAGGTCACGTTTATAAAGCGCCTCTGTGTGAGCATATCATCAAAGAACAGGAACTCTCTGCAGATACATCTAAGAACTGTGGGGACACAAGATAACCATGTCCCAGTGTGGACTGGCTTAGGGCGAGAACAAAGAAAGACACCCAGAGAGGGTCAGCAGAACTGAATGACGTTGAGGAGGAGTCCAGAGCGAATGGAATAAAACAAGGGTTACTCTGACATTGGACAAGTGCTCCTCATGTTCTCAGCAGCTCTGGTCCCGCACACAGGGGGTGATAGCCCGCCGAACATGAACGACACATAACCACCTCTTCTCCCCCACTGCCAGCTCAAGGGAGGGCGGGCCAGTCTACCAGGCCAAACCTTTCCACGCAGTAGCTTTATTTCTTTATTAGTCTCACTGTGTCACTCTGGGTAGACATCGTAACTCACGGCAACCTCACACTACCGGGCTCAGTGATCCTCTGGCCTCAGCGTCCCTGAGGAGCTGGGCCTATAGGAGCCCACCACAACCTCCAGCTAGTTTTTCTATTTTTAGCAGACACAGGGTCTTTCCAATAACTCCCTGTTCCAAGATCAAAGTCCAAGGTCTGTCTGACTCTAAGGCCATACTCGGACATGCACACATCATATACATGACTCTCACATCCAGCAGAGTTGCCTGCAGTTAATAGTAGACTGGCTTGTGTGGTGATGAGTTCCCTGTCTCTGGAATTGCTCGGGGGAAAATGTCGCTAAAGGTGTTACAGCAGGAGTTCCTGTGTAGGAGAAGTCGGGAAGGACTGGAGCTATCAGGTGCCATCCAAGTGTGAGAGTCTATTATTAAAAGAAAATAGAGACTTGCTTTCTAGGTTTCCACTTCCCAAATTAAAATGGCAAACAGAAGCTTACTGGTGTGTAATATATTTTGCTCACTCTCTCCTGCCCCCTCACCCCCAGGCACTCTGCATACTGTGAGTGCCTTTGGACTCAGAACATATTCATTGAGTTTAACTGAAATCGGTTTTATCTTTGTAGCTGCCATAGCATCCTCCCTAAGTGGAGCACTAGGCGTTAAGTACACATTTGTTGACTTTAATTGGAGATGATATGATTTGTTTGGGAAATGGAGGCTCTTCTGGTGACAGTGACTAAGACGTAGATCAGAATCATCCAGAGCAGGAACGGCAAATACGCGGCACTAGTGGCCACTCCCCACTAGCCTGTCCTTGGTAGATGGTCCTAACTGACTACTTACACACACTGGCCCCCGCGCACAGCTGTGGGTTTTCAATCCTTCTCCACATTCTTAAAAGCCACCACCAGTCTACCGGAGTCAGTACACAAGATGCCATTTGTTGTTTGCTGGCAGTGAACCTGAGTGTTATCGTACAATTTGAATAGCATTTGTACCTTGTGCCTGTCCAGCTTGTCCAGAAGCTCCAGATCAGTGGTGTCTGACACCCCACCATGAAGAATGAGAACTTTCTCATCAACCAGAGTGGCCAGGGGAAGCCAACGGAAAACATCTTGCAGGGTTCTTAGTATTTTCCTGCCATGTACCTGAAAAAAATGATTAGTAACATAATGCTGAGCATCAAATAATTCACTTGACTTCCCTGAACTAAGAGAATTTTTGCTCTTAAAGGCAGCATACCTTATATTTACTCATCACTTCCTTGGTGAAGCCGTACCTAGATTAAGAAACAAAAATAATTACTAAAATAAAGTTAGTGACAATAGTTGGGGCATAATCACATTTTTATAAAAATGCATATTTTAAATATATGTACTAAAATACATAGAAAAGCAGTAATTACAAAAGAGTTTACAATTGTCACATTATCTCTTGATAGAGAAATGATGGAATATTTAACTTATCTTCCTTTTGCTTGTATCTATTTCTTGCTTTTACTATCATACACCCTTCTTATATACAGGGTGGCTATAAAGTTCATGTGTAATTTAAAACAGCATACAATTTTAAATTGCTCACAAACTTTATGGCCACCCTGTATATGTTAAAGAGCATAGGCTTGGCCTCATGGCCCATGCCTGTTATTCTAGCATTTTGGGAGGCCAAGGCAGGAGGATTGCTTGAGGCCAGGAGTTGGAGGTTGCAGTAAGCTATAATGATGCCATGGCAATCTAGCTTGGGTGATAGAGCAAGACCCTGTCTCAAAAAAATGAGAGAGTATGGATATGTGAAAAAAATGTAATGCTTTTATTAGAATACCATAAAATGTTCAAACTTAAAAAAATCTGGTTCTGCGCCCATAGCTCAATGAGTAGGGCGCCCGTCACATACACTGAAGGTGGAGGTTCGAACACAGCCCAGGCCAGGTAAGCAACAATGACAACTGCAACCAAAAAATAGCCAGGCTTTGTGGAGGGCGCCTGTAGTCCCAGCTATTCGGGAGGCTGAGGTAAGAGAATCACTTAAGCCCAAGAGTTTGATGTTGCTGTGAGCTGTGATGCCATGGCACACTATGGAGGGCAACACAGTGAGACTCTGTCTCCAAAAAAAATCTTTTAAAATGTTACGATTTTGTATTTTACTTTTTCAAAACATTGGGAAACAACTTTAAAGGTATCTAACACACAAAACTCTGACAAAACAGCTGTTTATAGTCACAAGAAACAAACATCAAATACCCCAGCATGTTTTGGCCTGTACCGTAAGTTCACCATGTGGTCCTCATGGTTTCCTCGGTTGAGATGGAACTCTTTCGGGTAAACCAACATGAAAGCAAAAAGAACCATCAGGATCTCTACTGAATCACTGCCCCGGTCCACAAAGTCGCCGTTGAACACGTACACCCGCTCTGGAGATGGGAGGCCGTTCTTCCCAGCAAGGCATCAAGGAGTCAGCAGAGAGAGGGACAAAGGAAACCCAGTCAAAGCCAATGGGCACTTGACAATCATGTCGGGTCTAACACCAGTTCTGTGCTTTCTGGGGTCTCCTTCAAACATGAAATGTCAGTAAAAGGTGGAAATATCTTGTATTGATCTTGTATCTCCTTTCCAGTGAGGTTCTGAGATGCTCATTAGAATAAACTCCCCAGAGTGTTGCTGTGGGTTGTGGAGCTGAACTTGTGATCGAAAGGCCAGTTGTAAGTTCTGGCCACACTGTCTTTAACTAGAAATGATAATAATAACAGCTGCCATGGATTCCTCAGAATTAAAAAGATAACGCATAGGAAAATGTTCAGGGAAGCATAGTAAGTATATAAAGTAATATTCCGTTAATAAAATATTATTGTATTCATCTACCCTGTCACATGTTCTACATTTTATAACTAAAAATAGATATGCAAACAGCCTTTGGTTAATTACTTTGATAAGAATAAATTTTCTGTATTTGAAGAAATGAAAATCAAATGCTGAATAATGATTCCTTCTGTTTATTACCCTACCATTTGTTTGTGTTTCACAATCTACAAAAATAAACTAGAATATAATGCAGTGTTGACTTTTATATTATATATTTATAAAAATATTATTTTAAAAATATAAGCAATAGCAAAGCATTTGTTTAACGATACTATATTTGAACCTCTGAATTTAAGCCTCAGAGAAAGGAACTTAATTTGAACATTCATACCTTATAAAATATAAATATTAAGTCATCCAACTGTCCATGCAAATCTCCTAACAAAGATAAAAAGAGACGTATCAGTTCTGATTGGTCTTTCTAATTGTTTCTAGTTCTCACTATAAAAAGGAAAATACCCAGAAAAATCTGACAAAGAACCTTACAGTCCTTGTAATATTCTGTAATTAAAAAAAAGGAAAGAAAGAAACCTAAAGTCAAATTTTTCCACATGCAAGGTGGAGATAAATCTTGATTTCTGCTTGTTGCAGAGGTAGTTAATAGTGAAAGCAGAAAGCACAATTTTTTTTCTGCATGATTATCAGAAGTAGTAAACAATCAATATTTTCACTGAAGCAAAGATGGGATAGAATAATTCATGGTTGCAAACCCAGATGAGAACTGGAGACGTGCCCGAGCAGGGCGCTCCTAGTCACTATGAAACCAGTGTTAGGAGATTTTTCAAAAGAAGTGGTGGTTACTGTTCCTGGAGCCCCCCTCGCTGGCTCCGGCATGGAGCCAGGTTCAGGTGAGAGTGTTAGTCTATAAAGGATGTTAACTATGACTAGAGACAAAGAAAATTGTCGTTAACAAGACAGGCAGAGGAACGTATGTGGACAATTTGCTAGTCATTGCTCAAGTACCCATAAATGAACTGTCTTCTGACAAGGAGGGGCTGGTTACATGCAGGGGTTTTTGTTCTGAATGGAGAATGGGCATCTGGGTAAATTCCTTGGTAAAAAAAAAAAAAAAAAAGCAGAGGCTGGGCCCTCATCTCCGCAGGTCTCCTTTCCTGCGCACCTGGCCCTTATGAAATGTGGAGCGAATATGCAAATGATGGTCAGCGGGAAGGAGTGAAATGACAGCCCTCCTTGCAGCCTGCCTCACCTCCCACCTTGCAGGCAGGTCATGACCAGCTCTTACCACACACCGTGACCTCTTCACTGTAGCAGGTGGACACCCGGTTGATGTTTGGCAGCTGTACCAGATGTTTCTTTGTTTCATACAAAAGGTTCAAGACATAGCGAGCATGGAGCTGCTACTAGGAGGAAGAGGAAAGACAAAAGCAGCACTGATATTCGTGAGAAAGGGAGCCCTCCCTTTACCGCTTAATGACCCAGTCGCCCAAGATTGCACTGGGTAACCTTGTCACTGCTGCGATGCTCCACCCCAACTCCTCCCGTGGGGTGCTGTATTCATGTGAAAGAGGGGAAGGGTCCGATGCTGACACAGAGCCAGAATCCGACCACCTCTTGCCACCCCTGTCTCTGCCATCAGAGTTTCAAGCCACCATCAGCTTCACCTGGACCATTGCAGTTGTCTGCTAACTGGTCTCCCAGCTTCCACCTACGTCTATTCTCAGCATAGCAACTAGAAAGGCTGTTTTAGAAAGTCAGTTAGGCCGGATGTGGTGGCTCACCCCTGCAATCCTTGCACTCTGGGAGGCCAAGGCAGGTGGATTGCTTGAGTTTAGGAGTTCGAGACCAGCCTGAGCAAGAGAGAGACCCCGTCTCTACTAAAAATAGACAAATTAGCTGGGTGTTGTGACGGGTGCTTGTAGTCCCAGTTTTTCAAGAGGCTGAGGCAAGAGGATAGGTCAAACCCAAGAGTTTGAGGTTTCTGTGAGCTATGATGTCATAGCATTCAACCCAGGGTGACAGAGTGACAAAGCAAGTCCGCTTATATCAATCCTGCACTCTCTGTCCAGTGTTTCCTCATCTCTTTCAGAAGAATGAAAGTTAACCCCCCATACCTCTACTACTGGCCCCTGGCTCTCTCCCCTTCAGCAACAATGTCCTCCCTGAGGTCTCTGAACAGTCCAGGCAAGTTCCTGCTTCAAGGCCTTTCTGTTTGGTCCCCTTCTGCTCAGACCACTCTTTCCCTGGACATCCCCATGAGGCATCCATCACCGCCTTGGATCCTTGCTCAGAAATCATTTCCAGACCACTCTATAAAATTGCCGTCTTGGGAGAATCACTTGAGCCCAGGAGTTAGAGGCTGTAGTGAGCTATGATTACACCACTGCAATCCAGCCTGGGTGACAGAGCAAGACCCTGTCTCCAAAAAGTAAAAAAAAAAAAAGTTGCCATCTCTCCTACCTACAGCTAGTTTTCTCTTTGCCATAACTCCTATCACCTTCTGATTTACTCTACAGGCTGGGTGTGGTGGCTTATGCCTATAATCCCACACTTTGGGAGGCTGAGGCTGGAGGATCACTTGAGGCCAGGAGTTGGAGACCAGCTGAGTCAACACAGCAAGACACCATCTCTACAAAAAATAGAAAAATTAGCCAGACATGCTGGCAGGTGCCTGGAGTCCCAGCTCCCCAGGAGGCTGAGGCAGGAGGATTGTTTGAGCCCAGGAATTTGAGGTTGTTATGAGCTGTGATGACACCATTGCACTTTAGTACAAGCAACAGAGCAAGACCTTGTGTCACAAAACAAACAAAAACCAAAGCAACACACAATAATACGCTATAAATTGGCTTATTGTTATTTATGGATTGTTTGTCTCCCCACTAGGATGTCAGGCCCCTGAGGGTCTGTAGATGTCTGTTTACTGTTGTCTGTATCCCCAGGGCCACCAGCAGTAAAGGGCAAGGACCAGTGCTCAGGAATCATCTGTCCCGGGACATGGGAACAAAGAAAGGTCACGTGACTGGGGCGCTGTCAATCACAAGCCCTGGCTGGGGCGCGAGGTCCTGGCTGGGCAGAGTGGGAGTCTGTCCAGTGACACATGACACCAACACCCTAAACCTGGGGCCATCTTTCTGTGCCAGGCTTGGGCGTCCCGCAGGCCCCCCCTAAGCGTACTTGTTTCAGCCGGAAAGCTTCCACCAGGGCGGTGGCCTGGGCCGGCAGCAGCGGGAAGGACAGGCGTGGGCCCGTGTAACCGTCGGGGACCTCTATGGCCTCGTAGTCACAGCGCATGTCGGTCTCGGCGTCCTCGGGGAACCTGTCCTCGATGAACATGCGGTTCAGGAAGTCCCCTAGCCGGACAGGGGACAGCGGGCTGAGACCAGACCCGCGGTCCCCAACCGCAGTGGAAGCAGGGTCCTGCCAGTCTGGCCTCAGCTGGACCGGGAGAGAGGACGAGAAGGGGAGGAGACAGCAGCCCAGGACCCGCAGGAGGAAAGCTATGTCTTTATGTCAATAAAACATCGTCTGCTATCTAGTTTACTTTTACTTTAAAAGGTTGCATTTGCCAGACGTACAAAATATGGGCATTAAAGGCAGGAGGAAAGGGGAAAGGCAAGGCCAGACCATGCCAGGCCTCGCAGTGCACTGCTGCCACTTCCAACCCTACCTGGCCAGTGGCCACCAGCTATGCCTTGGGGCTGGCGACCCGCCATCCCTCCCTCCCATCAGCTCAACTAGTGACTCCCCAGAGCTGACATGTGAAGGTGCAGCTCCCTGGGCAGGCGAGGGGTGACCCTGGGGCAGGATGGGTGCCCTGGGTGGCCAGTCTGAGGCTGCGTCCTGCAGCTCAGAGAGACTGGCTGCTGCCCTCCCTGTCCTGAGCCCCCTTCCCACACCCTCACACCTCTCACATTTCCTGCCCTTTACAATTTACTCCTTGCCCACAAACGCTGGTTCCCAAGTGTGTTTAAGGAAAAGCCAGGATAAACTTCCACTGGGCTGTTCATTCGCCAGCCCCTCAGTGTGCCCTGGCTGAAATGGGATTCCATTCGAGGTCTCACTCCCTGGTCACTGCCCCACCTGCCCTGATGTCTATGACTTTGGGACAGGAGGACGTGCCCTGGGGCAGCTCATACTCACTCTCCTTGTGGCTGCTGGGGGTGAAGTGATCCATGAGGTAACTGAAGAAACCGTGGAGCTGCAGAGGAACCCAAGGACACCTGGCTTTAGAGATGGGGAGAGAACCCAGTACTGGTCCAGCCACCTGGCCTTGCTGTCCAGGGGCTGGAGCTGGAGGCGCCCTGCCTGCGCAGCGTACCTTGACCTGGTCCTGCTGCCCCGAGTACTCTATGGACTGGAAGATGCTCCAGGTACAGCGGCGCCTCATCTCCAGGCGGGCCACGTAGCGCCGGTACCACCTCTGGATCAGGGCTGCGGCCTTGAAGGCTGGACACAGAAGCAGGCCGGTGAGATGGGGGAGGGGAGGCAGGAGGTGCCCAGGCCCTCCCCCACTGAACCTGTCAGCAAAGATGCTGGGGAAGAGCTGTCCACCAGTGCCATGGAAGTATCTGCCTTACTGCTGGCCTGGTGCTTTTTCCCCAATCCCACATCCCCACCTTCCTGCTGGTCCATATCGCTGAGGCTTCCTAGAATTCCCACCCGCTGATGCTCATATGGAAGGTGGCACTCCAGGATTCTGAATTCCAAGGAGGCAGCAGCCTTGAGGAGTGGGGTCACGGGGGGCCACGGTGGACATTTTGATATTGTGACAATAGGCTGGATGTCAGGGGACCTGGGTTCTAGGCCTGGAACTGCCCTGCCAAGCTGTAAGGTTTCAGGCAAATCCTCAACGTCCTCATCTGGGAAAGGGTGGACCAGATGGAGACCAGGGGAAACCGTACACCAGCACATGAATCAATGCGTCGTATGATGTCAGGGGCAGGAAGTGCTTCCCAGGTCCTTTGCCTGTCACCCCCAGGTCTGTCACGCCCCTGTAGGCTGTAAGCATCCCCATCACAGAATGTCCGTGACTGCGCTGGCCTTGCAGTGCCACAGCCAGCCTCTGGCTTCTCCTTTTCACCAGGAACCGAGCTGCGTGACCACATGGCCAGGCTGGAGTATGTAGGCTTAGTTTTTTGTTTTGTTTTGTTTTTTAACTAACAACTATATAATCACTGCAAGGTTTAGTTCTTTACATGGGGTTTAGGACCCGCGGTCAAGTATTGTTGCTGGAGAAGGGGACAGCTGTCCACATAAGTAGCTAGATTCTTCTTAAGCCCTGGGGCCTGGATATGCTGCTGTTGATGAATGGACTATTTGTGGATAAAGCTGGATTATAAAGGAAACCCCGTGAGGAGGCAGGTCAACCTCGTGGGCAGCAGGCAGATTGAGTTAATGTTTTTAGCGCGCATTGGAGAGCTGATGGAATCCTTGCATGCTCATTTCCCCAGGAGGAAAGTTGACAGGGAAGAGAAACTGGGAGGAATTTAAACAAAGCTAAACTTGATTTCTTATGGAAAAAGAATGCTCATACTGTAACTATTTCTCCAAGGTACTGACTAATTGCTAAATGATGAGGTGGAAGCCTTGCAGATTGGATTCTGAATAGTGAGTGAAACGTCCAGGGCAGGCGCTGCAGATTCCTTGGGTGCTCCTGGTAAGCACACAGATGGCTGGACCTTGCCCTAGGCCCGCAGCAGCAGAATTTCTCCAGGCAAAACCCAGGAAAGAATCTGAAGGTTTAACAAGTTTAACGCACAACTCTCACTTGTGCTAAAATTTAAGAAGAATAGAGAAAGATCATGACATCAGTGCTGTTGTTTGTCAACACCTTGCCCCAGGCATTCCAAGGCCAGAGCTGCCAGCAATGAGAAACACATCCTGGGCAGTGTCCAGGGGAGGGGAGCAGGCCACACCTCTCTTCACCCTCTGATTTGTTCCCTCCACTCATCCATCTGGGGCTTAGCTTGCCTTGCCTTTAACTGAGATGGGCGCTGGGAGGTGCAGGATCATTTAAGATTCTTTATCTTACTATCCCTTTTCAACAGCACAACGTGAGTGTGTGGGAACCTTTTACTTGGGCTCTATGTAAACTAAACTCCTAGGGTACAATTTACAAGTACAAGGGGTGTTGTGGCTGGCGCCTGTAGACCCAGCTACTTGGGAGGCTAAGTGCAAGAGAATTGCTAAAGGAAGAAAAGAAAACAGAAAATTAAGAATTCAATGCATTATGACATCCTCTTAGGGGAAATATAGGCCCCAATGTTGACTGCCAATCAGAAATGGCACGCGTAAGCAGATGTAGAAATCCCACACCCACTAACACACAGAAAGATGCTGCAAATCATATGAAAAACACTTCTGAAGCCAGCTGAAGTCACAAGCATTGAAAGGAAATCTCCAGGTGCCAGAAATGAAGGCAGAACCCACAGCCCAAGCTGGTAGCTGCCACTGAAGTCAAGTAGCCCCAGGGGAACCTGGAGAGGACAGTCTCGGCAGCTGGGGGTTTAGTGCCCATGTGGGAATGGAGTGAGTCTTTGGGCTGTGGATGGCAGGGGCTGCGGCTGGGCTGTCTGTGGAAAGGTAGAAGCTGGACAAGTGTCTGTGGCTGGCAGGATCCAGTAAATCCATGTCCCCACCCCCAGGCTGTGTGAGCTGGCCTGGGGCCCAGGGTCTTCTGTGGCTAAACTCATGGTATTCGCAAGGTAAGGAAACCCTGAGCTGAAGCTAATTCAAAAGTGAGTCCATGCCAGTGATGAACTAGGAAAAAATATTTGCAATTTCTATCATAAAGAGTTGACAGTCCTATTTGAGAACTTCTAAAAACTGAGAAGAAAAGGAAAAACAGGCAAATTTGAATAGGGCAAATTTATCTGAGGGTAAAAACAAGGCTTAAACATATGAAAAGACATTCAACCTCGGTTATAATAAGAGAAAGATAAATTAAAACTAATGAGATGTCATTTCTTGCTTATTAGATGGTCATAAATCTAATATGCTTTGCTGAAGAGGCCGTGAGAACAGATGCACTCATACGTGTGTTATGGGCTCCTGTGTTGAAGGCCTAATCCCCAGCACCTGAGACTGGCTGTGTTTGGGGAGAGGGCCTTTAAAGACGGATTAAGTTCAAGACAGGTTGTTAGGGTGGGCCTTAGTGTGACTGGTGTCCTCATAAGAAGAGGGAAGGTGGACACAGAGAGACACCAGGAGAGCTCACACACACAGAGAGACAGTGACGGGCAGGCAGGGAACACTCACAGAGAGAAGTGACGGGCAGGCAGTGACACCAGGGGAGCACGCACACTCACACACACTCACACACACACACAGTGACGTGCAGGCAAGGGAAGGTGCCCCACGAGGCTGACAAAATCTGCCAACATCCTGATCTGGGACTTCTAGTGAGCAAATAAATTTCTGTTGTTCACGCCTCCCAGCCCCGGTACGTTGTCATGGCAAACACTTGGACACTAATACAGCACTGCAGGTGAGAGTGCAAAAGAAGGGAATTTGGTGGAGCTAGCAAAATTACACCCATGTTTATCCTTTGACCTAGCAATCCTACTATCCAAAAAAAAAAAGAGTTGAAGACAAAAAATTACTGTAAAATGTATGGAAAGATACATGCGCAAAACTACGTAAGCACTATTTGTAATAGAAAAAGACTGGAAACATAGGCCGGGCACAGTGGCTCATGATCCTAGTACTTTGTGAGGCCAAGGCATAAATCGAGACCAGTCTGGGCAACATAACAAGATGCCATCATCACAAAAGTAAAAAAATAAAAATAAAAACATTAGCCAAGTGTACTGGCATGTGCCTGTGGTCTGAGCTACTCAGGAGGCCAAGGCAGAAGGATGGTTTTAGGCCAAGAGTTCAAGCTTACATTGAGCTATAACTGTGCCTGTGAATATAGCCCAGCACTGCAGCCTAGGCAGGCAGCAGAGTGAAATCATGGCTCTACATCAAAAAGAAAAGAAAAGGAAACCAATAATTAATATAGTTACTTATAGGTATGTTCCCAATGAAGCATTGAGTTTGGAGCTGTGGAAGTCTAAATGATTGCAGATTCTTGGACACTTCTCTTATCAAGCCTGTATCTCTTCCCCTTGAATCTAGGTGGACTCTGGGACCACTTTGACCAAGGGGACACAAGTGGAAACGGTGCTGTGCCAGTTTCCAGGCTCCGAGCTCTAGAACTGATTTGAACCCTGCCATCTGTCTCTTAGCCGTGTGGTGTGTAGTACTGACCCTCTGAGTTTGGTACAAAATTCTCTGGAGTTCTCAAAGGATTAGCAGCTACTCTGGCCTTTGCCAAGTTCCTCTCTCCAACACTTCTCAGCCCAGGCTAGGATTTGGATTTTACCCACAGCTTGCAATTGGTTCTATTAATGTACCAGTGACATTCTCATCGCTAACTCCGAAACGTACATTTGGTTGTCGTTTGTTTAATGTCTCATCTGCATTGAGGATGACCATGCTCTTGAAACAGTCTTCTCACGGCTGCTGAGTTACCACAGGCTCCTTGCTTCCCTCTCGTGTCTCAGCCGCCTCTCCTCTGCCCTGTCCACCCTCATCTGCCCCAGGTTTATGTACGGGGGTCCCTGATGGCTCTGTGCTAGCCCTGGTCTCTGCTCTGTCCTCGTACTCCCCATCGCTTCACCTGTTCTCTGGTGCTTTCCAAATGCCAATCTCTCCTCCAAAAGCCCAGATCTGAGTATGCAGCTGCCTGCCACACTTGCACTTGAGTGTCTTGTGGACACCTCAGACCCAGGCTGTGTACACTTGTCATCTTCCCTCTAGTTGAACCTTCTTCTCTTCCATCATCTTCACATAAATACCTGGCATCGACTGCCCAGCCGGCTAGCCCGAAACCTCCTTCTTGACTCATCCTCTCTCCCCCACGCCTCTGATCAGCTGGAGCTTTTCAGCTCCACCTCCAGAGTACTGTTGGAAGTCACGCCCTTCTCTCCCTCTCCACCCCAGACTCTGGACCCAGGCATGGTCACCTCTTACCTAGACAACCTTTGTAGCTTCTAAACTCTTCTTCTTTCTGCTCTGGACCCTCAAATTCCCTCACACAGATGCCAGAACAATGTTTTAAACTCTTATTCTAGAACTCCCTATTTTATATTCTTCCATGGTTCATGAGAGGATTCATGGATAATTCAAATTAAAATAAATAGCCAATCCAATGTACTCACCCCTACTATGAAACTAATTTAGGGTTTCCACATGAATGCTGTAACCCATCTGCAACCTAGGAATAGGGGGAAGGGGGAAAGGGAGGGGAGGGAGGGGGGTGGAAGTAGGGGGATTGGTGAGAATACACTTGTGGTGCATCTTACAATGGTATATGTGAAAC
The DNA here is from genome assembly GCA_963574355.1 of Loris lydekkerianus. Taxonomy (NCBI): domain Eukaryota; kingdom Metazoa; phylum Chordata; class Mammalia; order Primates; family Lorisidae; genus Loris; species Loris lydekkerianus. The sequence continues at coordinate 7,990 of CAUYPK010097999.1, read as the reverse complement.
TTAGTAAATGTAGAATGTAAATGTCTCAACACAATGACTGTGAAATTGCCAGGAATTCTATGTTAACCAGTGTGATATAAACGTGTCAACCGGTCTGTGAAACTAATGTATGATGCCCCATGATCATACCATTGTACATAGCTATGATTTAATAAAAAAAAAAAAAAAGAAAAAGAAAAACTCTTCAAATTATTTGTTTAATACCCATTTCTCCCATTCGTAAATGCCATGAGGCCAAGACCACATCCGTTGTTGTCACTCAGGACCTAGCACAGGGTTGGTCAACTGCAGCCTGGGGACCAAATCTGGCTTGCTGCCTCTTTTTATATGACTCAACAACTGGGATTCATATATATATATATATATATATATATATATATTTTTTTTTTTTTTTTTTTTTAATTATTGGAAAAGATATTTCATGACATGGGAAAATTACACAGTTTCCAAATTTCAGTGGTCATAAATAAAATTTTATTGGGTCACAGCCATGCTCATTCATTTATACACTATCAGTGGCACTTTTGTGTTACAGCGGCAGAGCTAGTAGTTACAACAGAGAAAAACAGCAGAGAAGGGCCAGGCTGAAGTTCATGTGTATGTCAGGGATTGAACTCAGATCTTTAAAACTCCGGCAGGGTTTTTACTTATTGAATTTCTCCAAACTGCAATAAGGACTGAAAAACTCATGGCCCAGAACCTAACCTGACCTCCTCTTCAGTTTTTCTGGGTATCTGTGATAGGTAAATATCCTAAGAACCTGGGATAAAAGGTGCTTTGTGAAAAGCCACTTTGAACACCCCCCTGAGAAAAGGCACTTGAAGGGATAAAAGCATTTCAGCTGAAAAGAGGCCTGATATGTCCTGTTTGTGCTGAAGCTTGGTCTGGTTTCCATTTTATTACAAAATGCAACAACCCCAGGAGTTTCATGTTCTGACGCTACATTTCTCTGCTTTCAGATCTTGCTTTTGTTCCTCTTCACAACTATGACAGGAGGACAAAGCTATAGGCCTGTGCAGACAATTGTCCCTGGATTAGAGTGCCTTGCTTCAGCTTGCCCTGCTCCAACCAGAGCTATACCAAGGTGGCAACAATGGTATTGATTCAAACTTCTGGAAAGTCTATAAATTCTCCCCTCTATTATTGCCATTGGACTTTTCCAACACATGTCAATCCAACCAATACAAATAGGTGCTGTTTAATGACAACTAGGCTACAGTAGTAAGTAGTTAAGACATTATGGAGAAATAGGAAAACAATAATCTACAGTCCAAAAGAAACTAGGCTTGAGTCAATAGCTTCGATCTCAAAAATAGTCAGGATTGGAAAGAGCCTTAAAGGTTGTCCCACTAGGGCAGCGCCTGTGGCTCACTGGGTAGGGTGCTGGCCCCATATACTGAGGGTGGCAGGTTCAAACCCAGCCCTGACCAGCTAAAACAGCAGTGGCAACTGCAACAAAAAATAGCTGGCCATTGTGGTGGGCGCCTATAGTCCCAGCTACTCAGGAGACTGAGGCAAGAGAATCACTTAAGCCCAAGAGTTAAGAGTTTGCTGTGAGCTGTGACACACAGCACTCTACCAAGGGCAACAGAGTAAGACTCTGTCTCAAAACAAAACAAACAAAAAAAAAGGTTGTCCCACTCTTATGGACTGTTTGTGTCTTTTTTCAAGATTCATAGGTTAAGGCCCCTTATGATGGCATTTGGAAATGGGCCTTTGGAAGGTAATTAGGTTTAAAGAATATCATGAGGGTGGGGTCCTTATGATGGAATCAGCATCCTTATAAGAAGACGAAGAAAAGACAAAGCTCTGTCTCTCCTCTGGGAGGACATAATGAGAAGGCAGCCTTCTGCAAGCCAGGAAGAGAGGCCTCAGCAGAACCTGACCATGAGGGCACCCTGATCTGGAATGTCCCAGCCTCTAGAACTGTGATAAGTGTCTGTTATTTCATCTGCCTAGTATATGGTACTTCCTTACAGCAGCCTAAACTAAATGTCAGCCTATCAGCACACTTGAATTTTGACTGTCCTTCTATAGACTCTGCTTGAATGATCACAGATGCTATCTCCTTACTCCAACAAAATACAAGTCACTCTTGATGGTCAGCTAAAATTTGCCTTTGGTAAGTCTAACCTAATGGTCTTAGTTCCATTCCATGGGTCCCTTTCATTAAACAGCTGCACAACTATCCCACCTGTCCCCACCTCCCATCCCCATTGCAACCTCCCAACAACCTCACCAGTCTTCTTCCAGACTCAAGAAGCTGATATTCTTTAGCCATTCTTCATACACTAAAGCTTTCAACAGAAAAAATAAGCAGCCGGCAGGGTAGGCATGTACTTCACTTACTTTCCTTGTCTCCCTTGCAGAAACGAGGAAACAAGGAGATACAAGTAGGTATGTGGGCTATTGCATAAGCCACAAAATCTTGATCATAAAGAGTTGCTTTCATCTTGGACCCAAACAGTTGTCTTGCAGAAATGGTACAGGGTGTAGATACCTATGGTATCAGTGACAAGAGGCAGAGCTTCAGAAAGGAGATGAGATCTATGGGCCTTCCTGCTAAACTTCAAAGCTTCTAAGTGTATTAAGAGTTCTCCTAAGTGAAAGATAGAGAAATAATAGCCCCCTGCCACAGAGACCAGGTATCTATGCAGGAGAATGAGCTTATCCTTCAAGGCAGATTATCTGGTTCAAGGGTTGGCAAACTTCTATGATTCTCAGGCCAAATCTAGCCTGCTTCCTGTTTTTGTAAATAAAGTTTTATTGAAACAAAACTATGCCTATATGTTTATCTCTAGTCTATGGCTGCCTTGGGGCTACAATAGCAGAGTCCAGTAGTTGCAACAGAAATCATGGCCCATGAAGCCTAAGATATTTACTATCTAGCCCTTTACTGAGAAGTCTGCTGACCCCTGATCTACCCCCTGATCTACTTCACTCTTTCTTGTGTTGTGCGCCTTGAATCACTAGTCCACAAATTTGTTAGGGAAATTTCTTCACATTAGATGTCCCTCTTGGAAATCCACAGTCCTCCCCCACCTTCTAAAGCCTTGGAGAAGTTCTGCCACACACACATCTGCTTTCCTCTGTGTAACTTAGCATTCTTCAAACTCCCTTGACCCCATCAACATTCCACGGAGCACAGGGAGCTCGCTCAGTGAAACACCAGTCTTGTTGCTTATTACTGTTCTTTGAATTGATTTTCTATCTACTTTTTTCTAAGAGTGTAGACAGGCTTTGCTTAGATTTTCTAATCTGGTGCCAGTTTTGCTGATGACATCTGAGGGAGGGGCTGTGGTTTCCCCTGAGGCCCAGAGTGGCAGAGGGGAGCCATGCCTTTCTCCCTGAGGAGGTGGTAACAACCTCCGGGGAGAAGGGGATTCTTCCTCCAGTGATATTTTCCCTCTTCACTGGAGCATCCTTATGAGCATAGAAATAGAACATGTTTAATCGTAGAGAAGACACAAAACCCTCCCATGTACTCCTTTCCCATCCAGCTACCTGCCATCCATTTCTCCACTAACATTTTCACTAGTTGTCTCTACTCATTTTCTCCAATCCCCACTTCCCATCTTCTCTTAAGCCTACTCTAGTCAAGCTTTCTCCCCCATCACTTCCATGAAACAGTTCTCATTTAGCTGACTAAATCCAATGGTCAAGGCTCAGCTCAAAATATCTGTATTATTCTACATAGGTAATGACCTTTCTCTCCCAAATACCTCCTGCCTTGACCTCCAGGACCCCACTCTCTCTTAGCCTTCCTCCTACCTTCTCCTCAGCTACTGCACAGGTCCTCCTCACCTCACTGACCTCTGATGGTTGGGTGCCTCAAAGCCCTGCTAGAATGATTTTCTCTACGTTCACATTCTCTGGTGATATTACCCTGACACACAGCTTTAAATGCCAAGTGCTTGCTGACAGCTCCCACATTTCTATCTCCATCCTTTGTCTGGAATATTCTTTTCCCAGAAATCCACCTGGCTTACGTCTTTCAGGTTTCTGCTAAAATAGCATATCATCAGTGAGGCCCTCCTTGATCACTCTCTATAACAGAGACCACACTCTCATAGGTATGAATAACACCCTCCTCTTGCCCCTGCCTCCTAGTCCTATCTTGCCATGCTTCCTTTTCTCCTAGCACTTATTAGCATCTGATGTTCACACTTCTGCTTAGTTATTTGTTAGTTGTCTGCTGCCCTCTGTAGAACACATGCTTCATAGAGGCGGGGAATCTTTTGCTCTCGGCTATAATTGGGGCTTAGAACTCTGTAAGACACATGGTAGGCACTCAGCAAATGATTTTAGGATGAACAGAGGTGTGAATTGTATGACATAGGCTTCTAAGGCTCATCATGATTTTATAGTAGGGGGAGATAAGGTTAGGCCTTTTAGTCCCAGATCACATGGTTTGATAGTGGCACAGCTAAGGTCATTTATTGAGTCTGTACTAAGTGCTAGGCATTGTGATGGACAGTGTAGATATAGGTTCTGTTTCTGCTCTACTGAACTTTACCAGTGAAGACTGACTTTGAATGGATCACGGCAACCTGCTCCTTGACTGCTAGTCCAGTCCTTTTCTATGTCTCACTGTTACCATCATCATAAGGACCCAAGGGGCCAAGAGCCATCATTCCCTTTGGAGACATAAATCTTAGAGGTCCTCTGCAGTAGGAAACGGATCTACCCCTCATGTTTAAAGCAGCTCGCTCAGCTCTCTGAGGGCTGACTGCTTGGGTGCAAGGGAGGTTTGTGAGGCAGCCCCATATCTACCAGCCTACTCTCCCTCTCACAGTTGCATTTCCAGTTCCTAGTGCCTGGTCACTTGGTCGACTCTCATTCATGGATGGTCCAAAGCATTCAAAGCATTGCAAGCCTGCCCTTCCATGTTGAGATGATTTCACTATGCGGTGGCCCATGGGGATCAGGAGGGATTCTGTGACACCATCTCCTCCTGGTGGCCCACAGAAGAGAAATATTAAGAGCTACTATTTGGAGGTCTTCACTCAATCATCTACACATTCAAAGTAAATAACAGTTTAGAACCCAAAATCTTAGTTTTGGATGGGATCTCAAATGTCATACTGTCCCACATGTTGCAGCAATGCGATGATCCCTGAAACATCTGTGACAGTGCATCACCATCACTTGAGCCCCTTCTCAACAGAACATATTGCCTCTCATACAGCTTTCCTCAGGTTGAGCCCAAATCAGTCTCTTAAGCCTCCACACTTGGCCCTGATTTTGCCCTTGACACTTATTCCACGTAAATCTCATCATTTGCTTACTTGTCTGATCCTCAAGTAGACCAGTGAACACAGAATAGTGTTTAATCCACTCAAGTTGGGCCTAAACACCAGCATAACTTTGTTGGCTATTAAAGCTGATATAGATTAGTAAATCCTTGCTATTTATTCACAGAGGACAACAGGAGTATAAATGCCATTGTCAGGACAGGGATGGGGAAACTGAGGCATCGGATGGCCAGTGCCTTGCTGTTGGCTCAGAGGACAGTGATTCTGGGCTGCTTGTCCTTTGCTCTGACTTGGATTCCTTAACATACTGTGCCCTCCAGAGAAAGCTATTATAATATCGCCTCCAAGCACATTAGAATTCCTATTATTGAGAAAGATGTACTTTCATTTAAAGGGTTTCATTCTTCTTAGATGAGTTCTACTTTCTGCTCTCCCCTCATTCAAATCCCATGTTTATTATTTCTGCTCCACTGCTGGCCTGATAAAGCTAAAATTCTGCTCACACCAACCAGCAAGCCCGATTCCAGGCAGCTGCAGACAGGAGCACTCGGTCTGTTGGAGATGAAGGTTTCTCTTCAGTTTGGCCAGCAAGCTAGATTTAAACTGACAAGATCATAGCTCTACGAAAATAAGATCTATTAATTGTTTCACGAAGGAAAAGGTCATTGGGCAAATGTTACCCTGTATGTCGTTTTATAGCTAAAGCCTGGGCATCAGCATCGAATCATTTCTCTGTAACTAGATTCTGCCTCTCAACAATAATTTAAAAAAGGACACTGGATAGAATCACACTCTAGTTCTGCTTGTGGATTTTGTTACTTGAATACATTTCTTTTTTACTTAATTCAGTCTGGAGTTGCTGACACTGTACTTCCTCTAGGACCCCACTGAAAAATTTATTGGAAGTGTCTGGGATCATTAATAGATTCTTCCAGATGCCCTTTAGAGCCTCTTTCTCAGGCTTTAGCCCCTAAGGTGGAACACAAGTTTCTTTAATGTGACCTGGGTCATTAACGTGGACAGAATGTGGGAGAGGGGCAGGCACAGGAATAGTCCCATTAGACCACATCCATTCCCCTGGCAGGCTCCAGGGATGGGTGTGCTGCAGGGGAACGGCCACAGAGAATGCCAGGGTCAGAGTGATGAGTACGGAGGGGCAGACATGGAAATGTGCAGAGGGAAAGAGGGCTACAGACAAGAGTTGTCTTCAGTTTTCCTTAATGTGTGTGGGCAAAACTGACAGGGCTTCCCCTCCTTAGGCTGAGTATCTTCACTGTGCCCACCAAAAGCAAACATGTTCATAAATAGGGCTTTACTTCGTCCTTACTACAACCCTATGAGATAGATGGAGTTTTCCTCTTCTTGTCTGTCTGCTGTTAGTAATTAGATTAAATGGTTCTGTTGATCATCCTAACTTACCTTGAGGAAGGTGAAGGTTGGGTAGATAAATCAACAACATAAATAGGTTCTTTCTCTAAAAAGCCAGGATCTCCTGTGGGACCAGATCCAGACAGGGTGACTTGGTCAAGATCATATGGCCCAAAAGTGGCAAAATTGGGACTTGATACTAGGTTGGGCACCAAAAGGCACTCTCCCCTCCCTTTTCCTCTCCTGAACCCTACCTCTTCCCCTGACCCCCTTCCCCTCCCCTCTCTGTCCCCTTCCTCGCTGTTTTCCATATTAACAACCTGTTCAATGCCTTTGTACTTACAAGATAACTTTGCTGGTGGGAATGCAAGCTAATACATTTCTTTTGGAAGGAAGTTTGGAGAACACTCAGGGATCTAAATGTAGACCTGCCGTTTGGTCCTGTAATTCCTCTTCTAGGTGTATATCCAAAAGACCAAAATCATTTGGCAACAAAGATATTTGCACCAGATTTTTCATTACAGCTCAGTTCATAATTTCCAAGTCATGGAAGAAGCCCAAGTGCCCATCGGCCCATGAATGGATTAATAAATTATGGTATATGTATACCATGGAATACTATGCAGCAGTAAAAAAAGGAGACTTTACCTCTTTTATGTTTACAGGGATGGAGCTGGAAAATATTCTTCTTAGTAAAGTATCTCAGGAATGGAAAAAAAATCCAATGCACTCAGTACTACTATGGAACCAATTTATAATCACTCATACTTTCATATGAAAGATGAATCACAACTCTAGCCCAGGATGAAGGCGGGAAGGGGTGGGGGAGGGGAAAGAAGGGGGGTGGGTTAATAGAGGAAGAGTTAATAGTGGGACCACACCTATGGTGCATATTGCAAGTACAAGTTGGATCTATCAGGTGTAGAACACAAGTGTCTTAGCACTGTAATTGGGTAAATGAGGTGAAGGCTATGCTAATTAGTAGGATGTAATCACTCCAATTTGTACAAATCATCAACACATTGAATCCCACAATGGCATAACTGTATTCATGATCTATGTACTAGTGACTTAATAAAAATAAATAAGCAAAGATAACTTTGCAGTCACCATCTCAGTAGTAATGCTAAAAGCATCTCTGATTTAAAAAATGGAAAAAATTATAAAAATTAAGGCTTTTAAATATAACTTACGTATCTCCACTTCACTTTTCGCTGTGTCTTTTTTTTTTTTTTTTTTTTTTTTTGTGTCTTTATATGTAATATAATTAATTCATTGGCAATTTGAATTTTATTCTGCTTACTTAGTATCATTTTTCACTTGCATTTTTTTAAATATATAAGGGTTCAATAAAAAACAAATATTTA